>JABXNX010000078.1:0-13793 GCA_014843695.1 Archivesica marissinica | reverse complement strand
TAGGTTTCAGGCCACTAATCAAGATTAATCAAAGTGAATGGGGGAGAATAAATAAATCATAGACGTCATTAAAATAATATATTTATTGTACATCAAAGCATTAAATTATTTACAATGACATAAAATTACATAAAAAAGGTACATAGATTAATACAATGACAATGAAATTTACAGTGTGTATCTATTTTTTATTGTATTGTATAATCAGCAAAATACGCATGGACATATAGACGCCATGGTTGTAATGAAAGTGATGTGAAGAGCATGCTATTTATACATGATGTAAGGGCTTGGACATATGGCACGGTTCAGCTCTAAAGCTGATAAAACACGGGCATACAAGCCAGCATCACAAATGTTTGAGCCGACCAATCAAGGTGTGAAAAATAATATATTCTCCAGTATTTGATTAATTTGTCAACAGCCCATCTCATAATTGGCGTAGGCGTGATAATATACTATTAGACGAATCCACCACAATGTTTCACTCTATATTGCCTTGTATACGAAGAAGTAGTTATACGAAACCACTGACACCCGAACAACCACATCGTGTCAAGTTTGACATTAAAAGACATGAAATATGCCACCGTCTTGAGAGACTCGACCCTATGCCTCCTAGAAGACTCGAACATTAGGCCCAAAAACTGAACACCAGTACGTTCACTGAGCTAATATGGGAATCCCACAGCTCTGCACATGCATGGGTACTATTACTTCTATCTGATCCCTAGTCCACCATCCACGACAATATTTATGAACCACATGTATAATTTTAATCACCATTATACTCACATATCTCTTGTGAACAGTATATCTATAAATGCAGAATATATTTTTTCGAAATATTTTATTATGCATAAATAAATTAATTTCAACTTACTTGTGTGCAAATATATATGTTTGCATTAATTTTGGATGTATTCAGCTCGTCGTCCACACAACTTAATCCACCTTAGACATTTTTCAAGATTTGTCTTGGGTTTGGAAATGGCACGAATTAAACGTCACCTATTAATCGATCTGGAGATCTACTATCACTGTCACACAGCATAAATTAATAAAACAGCCCGTAACTACATCTTTTCACCATTGTCAATGACAGACAGCATTAATTAATTTGTAATTATTTTTCAAAAAATAATTTCAGATCACGATCACTCGTTATCAGATTTGATTAAAATTTAACAAATAATCGTTTGTCTGACAGAACGATAAAACAATGACTCGGTGTAGTAATCAATACTATAATTGTGTGCACACATTTTATAATTAACCAATTATTAGCACAATCAGTGCTAAATTCCGATGTGCAACACTGATCTTGACAGTAGGCCTCTAATGGGATATTATGTGGCGGTCTCTGTGATGTACCGGCAAGTTGTTGATTACGTCCAATAAACAGTGTGACACGCTTAAATTTGATTGCTGTGTTTGCGATAAAAGAATGACTATATGGGGTCAGTAGGTGTTTTTATAGATGCATTGTTTTTAAAGCAGCTGTCTGGTATTTTGTGGTTCATATACACACTTTTAGATTTGTCCAAGGATTTTGAAATGGGTTGAATTTAACGTCGATCACCAGGATATCGACTAATTGTGTACTATAACTAACCCACACACCAAAGCTACACATTTTCAACATCATTAAAATAATTTTAAACCCGTATTTTCGATCAAATTCACGCCTTTTCAAATTTGTCTACTCGTTACTAGTTTGTCTAATATGCATTGTTTGTCTAACAAGATGGCGGCGATAAACCGTTGCCGGGGGTGTGCGCGAATGGTGCGATGCGATTGGCTAACGCCAGCTGTCAATCAAAATCGGCAGAAAGGTCAAGTCCTACATCGGCCGACATACTCCTTATGGACTTAGAGTTTAGTAGAAGAGTCATTTGAATCGAAATACTATGCTTGATATTATATTAAGATACTATGCACATGTTTGTCGATAAAAGTGTGTTCTGGTTATTTATGTGGTTGTATATTTCTTTTCAAATTAGTGAAGGCTTGTCCTAACAACACAATGTTTATCGGCGGAAGTGGCTCAGTGGTTAGAGCGTCGGACTAGTGATCGAGGCGTCCTTAGTTTGATTCTCAGCCGCGCCACTGTCCATGATCAGTACTGGTTCGTCCCAGGAAAAAATGCGGATTTGTACACAAAATACAAGAGGGCTGACCTGATCGCTCACCTGAGTAGATAGCATTAATTAGGACACGGATCCACTTCATTTGAACAATTTTGCTGGAGGACCATTGCTGTGAAGTTTCATGAAGATCGGCCCAGCGGTTCGTGAGAAGTCGTTTGAAGAAAAGGTTGACGGACACACGGATGGACGTCCATCTAGACGACGGACAAAGCCTGGTCACAATATCTCATCTTGAGCACTAAAGTTCTCAGGTGAGCTAATAACTGCAAAATGGTCTACATAATTATGACTGAAACATGGACGAAAGGGCCTAAAACACAACAAACCAACCAAATTATTCAGAAAACAACTATAATGTTCGGTTTATTCCCATTTCCCACATGTGCAACATTAAGAAAATTGCAATAATTAAATTACCACCTCCATAAAATGGGATCGCTGCTCGATACTGTCTAAATAACAAACAAAACACATTTAAAGTCATATTTATAAACATAAGAACAAAACATGTAATCAAGAAATCAACATCAACAAGTATGTCTGAAACCTTCAATAACTAAAAACATCACTCCCTGTGACATCGTAAGTGTGACGTAATAATCTCCGTGTCCACGGTGTAAACAAGATGGGCCCTATATCGCTCACCTGAGTATCATTGCTAAGAAAGTCAAGTATTGCTAATGAAGATGGTTGTTGCTATGGTGGTAGTTACCAGATGATGCCATATACAAAATATCAACGGTCTGGGTCTTGCAGTTTCTGACAAAAATGAGTTCACTATTTACATATAAGGAAAATGAACTCAGCCTCCTGGTGGCCATATGTTTTACGGATTGGACTAATTTGAACAATCTCGTTAAAGGGTCACCCAATGAACATGTATGCCGAATTATTTGGGTTACCGAAGGAATATCCGTACCAAATTATTTTGAAATCGGGCCAGCAGATTCTGACAAGAAATTTATTTTTAAAGGTTTTCCTTCCGGTTGCCATGGCAGGCAGAGTTTTGCATGGAATTCAATTCTTTGCAAAACGTTGATAAAGATTATTCAAAGACCATCGCCAAGTTTCATTAACATTGACCAAGCGGTTTAGTAGGAGATGTTGTTTTCAGCAAATGTTGACAACTACGCACGAAAACGGAGACAACCACGGACGCCGGACGAGGACTGACCACACTAGCTCAACAGTTACAAGTAGTATGATCCACTTATGAACCAAACACGGATTCAAAATAAACAAACATTCGTTAAATTGATATCCCCCGCCGAAAAGGGACATTAAACAGAATCTAGTATAGTAACAGTCCGCCATCTTGGATCCAATGAAAATAGTCACACATGGATGTGCAACTCAATGCCCTAAATATTTGTGACACATTTCATGCAGATACCCCATGCGGTATTTCCAGAAATGCAATGTTCAACATGATCTATTTATAGTAACAGCGGCCATCTTGGATGTAATAAAAAAACTGTTGTTCTTTTTTGCTCATAGATGTACACCTCAGTGTCCTAAACACATCCGAAAAAAGTCATGAACATTATTTCAAAATCCACCGCACGGTTTATGACGTATACTCCGAAGACAACATTTTAGTCCAAAATTTGACATTAAACTTCAAAGTATGAACTTGACCTTGAACCTAGAAACACGGGTGCTCTACATGGCATGGTGAATATGTGTACCATGTTATTTGAAACTCCATCATATGGTTTAGGACTTATACTACAGACACGCCATTGTGGTCCCAATTTTGGCATTTCACCTCTAAATGTGGCCTCTTTTTTTTTACCTTGGACCTAGGGACATGGTTTTGCGCATGACATGTCGCATCATCATGATAAAACAGTTGTCAGTTATTTGAAAATCCATCATACTGTTAACGATTTATACTACAGATACACCATTTTGGTCCCAATTTTGACCTTTGACCTCTAAGTGTGACCTTGGACCTAGGGACACGGGTGATATTACATTTGTATACAGTTATCCATGAACGGTATAGGAGCTACGACCCCGGACGGACGGACAACGTTAAAATAGTATCCCTGTGGGGGATAAAAAGATCCCATCGGTACAATTTCCAGCTGCAACATATACGTGTAATAAATACCCTGTGACTTTGTACTATGGGGAAAATTATAAGCATATAAATACATGTACCACGGTTCCGAAAATGTTCAACTGTTATTAACTGTAACATAATATAAACCACGTATCAACCGAGTTCAGTTCACCATTCATTCTACCTGAAATACTGTGATCTGTGAAATCGCAACATGAAATAAGGGATTTGATCAACCATGTTGGTGTGGAAGATGATCCTACCACAGTATGTATTTATAAGTTTAGCCCATGCTACTATGTCCGATGTATCTATTCTCATGTTAACTACTTTTAGGCACTGTGCTCTCTGTATCACGTCTGTGCACTCTGTATCACTGCTCGTCTGCAGAGATATGTTCACAGTTATTCAGTTCGAAAGAAGTTGCAGATTTGAGAAAGAAGCTCAAAAACAGTTGGTCTTCTTTGTTGAATTTAACTGTGGATGAAAAAGTGCGTACAGCCGGTACAGCACATTTGATTGCAAAAGCAATTTCTGTAGGTATGTGCCGGTATTCGCCATGGATAGCAAGATGTTTCAAGCATTTCAATTGCTTGAAACAAGACAGGGAATCGAGAAAATCTGTGTTAACATTAAGAAATATCAGGTTCGTCATCCTGCCTAATAACGCACTGTAGCTGTCCCTTGTTTTTGATTGTTATTATCCATTATCAGGTGACGAAACCCTCTACACAACATTTCGGAAGACCAGGTTCGATTCCACGACCAACATACGAACCGACAGGTGTCAATTAACTCGTCAATCGGTAACAACAGGAAAATCTTCACCAACAGAGGAGAACACTGAAATGATACATGTGCTAATAATAATTATAATTAATATTATTTGCATGAGTATTATGGAAACCGATCCAACGACACCTGATTTGCCCGGCTACGGCTAACGGCTGCAGAGAACCGGCCGGTCGGGCTCGAACTGGGGATTCTCTACAGTTGCTTGGCCGTAGCCAATAAATATTTATTTATTCAATCACTAATTCGTAAATTTCCGCATTTTCAGACCACATCGGCAATAGCAGCGTAAAGTGTATTTCGTCTTTCTAAGCAATAATATATCTTTAAGTATATTGAAAATGTATATTATACCGGTTTACAAACACGTGAAATATAATGGTTCATCTGCTTCGTTTGACGGAACATTCTCATGATTAAAGTCGCTTGACCCCAACAACATGCCATAATGTGTGTGGTCTTCCTTGGGAGCTTCTGTCATGTGTTTGCTAGGAGGACTAGCTGTTGCGCAGAAGTTAATCATAGTCTCCAGCAATACGTGATCCATAGTAAGGCGTCTTTCTTCTATGGATAACCTCTTCTTTTCAATTTCAAGCCTCTCCTTCTCCAGTGACAGACGCTCCTTTTCTATATTGAGGATTTCACTTGAGTCATTACTTTGATCATTGCTGACTTTCTGTTTTTTGCTTTCCCATTTCTTTCCAGACATCGTAGGTGTTTTCTCTACGGATTCATGGAAATTACTGTCCACATACATGTCGACAGCGTCGACGTTATTCACCGTAGAAAGATCTTCGACGTCATTTACCGTAGAAGGATCTTCATAGCACATCATATCTATAGTCTCTTCTCACTCTGGGGCTGCTGTGTTGTCAGGAACAATCATTGGTGTAGATGCGTGCCTTTTTTGTTTGATGGCGGTGTCAACACCCTGTTTGAGACCTTCAACGGCAGTTTTACCGAGAATGTCAATAACTTTCTCTTCAAGTGACCTCAAACTCGGAGCGTCGGACTCACCGCCTCCCGTTCGATAGTTTGAGTTTTGCAAATTTTGTTTTCACTGACGAAGACCAGTATATTCATTTGTTCCTTACTTCCTCTGCAGTCCGTTGTACTGCAGAAACAACACTCATTTTAGAAGCAATGCTGTGCAATATTTTCGACTTCCGTTCACTGTCTAACGTGTCACTGAATTTTCCAACAAGTGATGATTTGTTTAATCTTACCTTTTCTGTAAGAATGTTTAGTTCCTCGAACGAAAAAGTTAGGTCTTCTACTTCTCGTCTTACCCTTGTCCATGATTATATATAGTCAAAACACACGTTCACTATGCAGAACAAACGTGGAAGCACAATTTACTCACCAATATGGCGGGAAAATGACGTCACTTCAAAGGTTATTATGTCAGGCTACGATCGTAAATTACGATTTTCTACCAGCGCGCTAAAGTCGTTTTCGAGCGATCACTTTAAGAAAATCGTCCTCGTAAAGCGATCGTAAAGGCGACCTTATCTTACGAAACCTTAAAGTTTTGAGAGATTGGGCCCTGGTTGATACGCAATAATCATTACGTCGATGCTCTTAGTGAACTTTCCAACTGCACGCTCCAGTTCACGATATGTGAATACATCTTCGTGTTCTACTTGAAAGATTTCAACATATTTTTAAAAAATCGATGTAGGCGACTTTGTTATTATATCATATATAACACTAGATAAATAATATAATACTATTGTAATGTTATGATAAAATATGATATGATTAAATATGACAGTATCGGTAAGAGACAGTACAACTTGTAACAATGTGATGTGGTTAAATATGACAGTATCGGTAAGAGACAGTACAACTTGTAGCAATGTGATGTGGTTAGATATGACAGTATCGGTAAGAGGGAGACAGTACAACTTGTAACAATGTGATGTGGTTAAGTATGACAGTATCGTTAAGAGACCGTACAGCGTGTAACAATGTGATGTGGTTAAATATGACAGTATCGGTAAGAGACAGTACAGCTTGTAACAATTAGATGTGGTTAAATATGACAGTATCGGTAAGAGGGAGACAGTATAACTTGTAACAATGTGATGTGGTTAAATATGACAGTATCGGTAAGAGGGAGACAGTATAACTTGTAACAATGTGATGTGGTTAAATATGACAGTATCGGTAAGAGACAGTACAGCTTGTAACAATGTGATGTGGTTAAATATGACAGTATCGGTAAGAGACATACAATATAGCTTGTAACAATGTGATGTGGTTAAATATGACAGTATCGGTAAGAGACAGTACAGCTTGTAACAATGCGATGTGGTTAAATATGACAGTATCGGTAAGAGGGAGACAGTATAACTTGTAACAATGTGATGTGGTTAAATATGACAGTATCGGTAAGAGACAGTACAACTTGTAACAATGTGATGTGGTTAAATATGACAGTATCGGTAAGAGACAGTACAGCTTGTAACAATGTGATGTGGTTAAATATGACAGTATCGGTAAGAGGGAGACAGTATAACTTGGAACAATGTGATGTGGTTAAATATGACAGTATCGGTAAGAGACAGTACAGCTTGTAACAATGCGATGTGGTTAAATATGACAGTATCGGTAAGAGGGAGACAGTATAACTTGTAACAATGTGATGTGGTTAAATATGACAGTATCGGTAAGAGACAGTACAGCTTGTAACAATGCGATGTGGTTAAATATGACAGTATCGGTAAGAGGGGACAGTATAACTTGGAACAATGTGATGTGGTTAAATATGACAGTATCGGTAAGAGACAGTATAACTTGTAACAATGTGATGTGGTTAAATATGACAGTATCGGTAAGAGACAGTACAGCTTGTAACAATGCGATGTGGTTAAATATGACAGTATCGGTAAGAGGGAGACAGTATAACTTGTAACAATGTGATGTGGTTAAATATGACAGCATCGGTAAGAGGGAGACAGTATAACTTGTAACAATGTGATGTGGTTAAATATGACAGTATCGGTAAGAGACAGTAGAGCGTGTAACAATGTGATGTGGTTAAATATGACAGTATCGGTAAGAGACATACAGTATAGCTTGTAACAATGTGATGTGGTTAAATATGACAGTATCAGTAAGAGACAGTACAACTTGTAACAATGTAATGTGGTTAAATATGACAGTATCGGTAAGAGACAGTATAGCTTGTAACAATGTGGTGTGGTTAAATATGACAGTATCGGTAAGAGACAGTACAGCTTGTAACAATGTAATGTGGTTAAATATGACAGTATCGGTAAGAGACAGTACAGCTTGTAACAATGTGATGTGCATAAATATGACAGTATCGGTAAGAGACAGTACAACTTGTAACAATGTGATGTGGTTAAATATGACAGTATCGGTAAGAGACAGTACAACTTGTAACAATGTGATGTGGTTAAATATGAAAGTATCGGTAAGAGACAGTACAGCTTGTAACAATGTGATGTGGTTAAATATGACAGTATCGGTAAGAGACGGTACAGCTTGTAACAATGTGGTGTGGTTAAATATGACAGTATCGGTAAGAGACAGTACAGCTTGTAACAATGTAATGTGGTTAAATATGACAGTATCGGTAAGAGACAGTACAGCTTGTAACAATGTAATGTGGTTAAATATGACAGTATCGGTAAGAGACAGTACAGCTTGTAACAATGTGATGTGCATAAATATGACAGTATCGGTAAGAGACAGTACAACTTGTAACAATGTGATGTGGTTAAATATGACAGTATCGGTAAGAGACAGTACAGCTTGTAACAATGTGATGTGGTTAAATATGACAGTATCGGTAAGAGACAGTACAGCTTGTAACAATGTGATGTGGTTAAATATGACAGTATCGTTAAGAGACATACAGTACAGCTTGCAACAATGTGATGTGGTTAAATATGACAGTATCGGTAAGAGACAGTACAGCTTGTAACAATGTGATGTGGTTAAATATGACAGTATCGGTAAGAGACAGTACAGCTTGTAACAATGTGACGTGGTTAAATATGACAGTATCGTTAAGAGACATACAGTACAGCTTGCAACAATGTGATGTGGTTAAATATGACAGTATCGGTAAGAGACAGTACAGCTTGTAACAATGTGATGTGGTTAAATATGACAGTATCGGTAAGAGGGAGACAGTATAACTTGGAACAATGTGGTGTGGTTAAATATGACAGTATCGGTAAGAGACAGTACAGCTTGTAACAATGTGATGTGGTTAAATATGACAGTATCGGTAAGAGACAGTACAGCTTGTAACAATGTGATGTGGTTAAATATGACAGTATCGGTAAGAGACAGTACAGCTTGTAACAATGTGATGTGGTTAATTATGACAGTATCGGTAAGAGGGAGACAGTACAACTTGTAACAATGTGATGTGGTTAAATATGACAGTATCGGTAAGAGACAGTACAGCTTGTAACAATGTGATGTGGTTAAATATGACAGTATCGTTAAGAGACAGACAGTACAACTTGCAACAATGTGATGTGGTTAAATATGACAGTATCGGTAAGAGACAGTACAGCTTGTAACAATGTGATGTGGTTAAATATGACAGTATCGGTAAGAGACATACAGTACAGCTTGCAACAATGTGATGTGGTTAAATATGACAGTATCGGTAAGAGACAGTACAGCTTGTAACAATGTGATGTGGTTAAATATGACAGTATCGGTAAGAGACAGTACAGCTTGTAACAATGTGATGTGGTTAAATATGACAGTATCGGTAAGAGACAGTACAGCTTGTAACAATGTGATGTGGTTAAATATGACAGTATCGGTAAGAGACAGTACAGCTTGTAACAATGTGATGTGGTTAAATATGACAGTATCGGTAAGAGACAGTACAGCTTGTAACAATGTGATGTGGTTAAATATGACAGTATCGGTAAGAGACAGTACAGCTTGTAACAATGTGATGTGGTTAAATATGACAGTATCGGTAAGAGACAGTACAGCTTGTAACAATGTGATGTGGTTAAATATGACAGTATCGGTAAGAGACAGTACAGCTTGTAACAATGTGATGTGGTTAAATATGACAGTATCGGTAAGAGACAGTACAGCTTGTAACAATGTGATGTGGTTAATTATGACAGTATCGGTAAGAGGGAGACAGTACAACTTGTAACAATGTGATGTGGTTAAATATGACAGTATCGGTAAGAGACAGTACAGCTTGTAACAATGTGATGTGGTTAAATATGACAGTATCGTTAAGAGACAGACAGTACAACTTGCAACAATGTGATGTGGTTAAATATGACAGTATCGGTAAGAGACAGTACAGCTTGTAACAATGTGATGTGGTTAAATATGACAGTATCGGTAAGAGACATACAGTATAGCTTGTAACAATGTGATGTGGTTAAATATGACAGTATCGGTAAGAGACAGTACAACTTGTAACAATGTGACGTGCATAAATATGACAGTATCGGTAAGAGACAGTACAGCTTGTAACAATGCGATGTGGTTAATATGACAGTATCGGTAAGAGACAGTACAGCTTGTAACAATGTGATGTGGTTAAATATGACAGTATCGGTAAGAGACAGTACAGCTTGTAACAATGCGATGTGGTTAAATATGACAGTATCGGTAAGAGGGAGACAGTATAACTTGGAACAATGTGATGTGGTTAAATATGACAGTATCGGTAAGAGGGAGACAGTACAGCTTGTAACAATGTGATGTGGTTAAATATGACAGTATCGGTAAGAGACAGTACAGCTTGTAACAATGTGATGTGGTTAAATATGACAGTATCGGTAAGAGACAGTACAGCTTGTAACAATGTGATGTGGTTAAATATGACAGTATCGGTAAGAGGGAGACAGTATAACTTGTAACAATGTGATGTGGTTAAATATGACAGTATCGGTAAGAGACGGTACAGCTTGTAACAATGTGGTGTGGTTAAATATGACAGTATCGGTAAGAGACAGTACAGCTTGTAACAATGTGATGTGGTTAAATATGACAGTATCGGTAAGAGACAGTACAGCTTGTAACAATGTAATGTGGTTAAATATGACAGTATCGGTAAGAGACAGTACAGCTTGTAACAATGTGATGTGCATAAATATGACAGTATCGGTAAGAGACAGTACAACTTGTAACAATGTGATGTGGTTAAATATGACAGTATCGGTAAGAGACAGTACAGCTTGTAACAATGTGATGTGGTTAAATATGACAGTATCGTTAAGAGACAGACAGTACAGCTTGTAACAATGTGATGTGGTTAAATATGACAGTATCGTTAAGAGACATACAGTACAGCTTGCAACAATGTGATGTGGTTAAATATGACAGTATCGGTAAGAGACAGTACAGCTTGTAACAATGTGATGTGGTTAAATATGACAGTATCGGTAAGAGACAGTACAGCTTGTAACAATGTGATGTGGTTAAATATGACAGTATCGGTAAGAGACATACAGTACAGCTTGTAACAATGTGATGTGGTTAAATATGACAGTATCGGTAAGAGACAGTACAGCTTGTAACAATGTGATGTGGTTAAATATGACAGTATCGGTAAGAGGGAGACAGTATAACTTGGAACAATGTGGTGTGGTTAAATATGACAGTATCGGTAAGAGACAGTACAGCTTGTAACAATGTGATGTGGTTAAATATGACAGTATCGGTAAGAGACAGTACAGCTTGTAACAATGTGATGTGGTTAAATATGACAGTATCGGTAAGAGACAGTACAGCTTGTAACAATGTGATGTGGTTAAATATGACAGTATCGGTAAGAGGGAGACAGTACAACGTAACAATGTGATGTGGTTAAATATGACAGTATCGGTAAGAGACAGTACAGCTTGTAACAATGTGATGTGGTTAAATATGACAGTATCGTTAAGAGACAGACAGTACAACTTGCAACAATGTGATGTGGTTAAATATGACAGTATCGGTAAGAGACAGTACAGCTTGTAACAATGTGATGTGGTTAAATATGACAGTATCGGTAAGAGACATACAGTACAGCTTGCAACAATGTGATGTGGTTAAATATGACAGTATCGGTAAGAGACAGTACAGCTTGTAACAATGTGATGTGGTTAAATATGACAGTATCGGTAAGAGACAGTACAGCTTGTAACAATGTGACGTGGTTAAATATGACAGTATCGTTAAGAGACATACAGTACAGCTTGCAACAATGTGATGTGGTTAAATATGACAGTATCGGTAAGAGACAGTACAGCTTGTAACAATGTGATGTGGTTAAATATGACAGTATCGGTAAGAGGGAGACAGTATAACTTGGAACAATGTGGTGTGGTTAAATATGACAGTATCGGTAAGAGACAGTACAGCTTGTAACAATGTGATGTGGTTAAATATGACAGTATCGGTAAGAGACAGTACAGCTTGTAACAATGTGATGTGGTTAAATATGACAGTATCGGTAAGAGACAGTACAGCTTGTAACAATGTGATGTGGTTAATTATGACAGTATCGGTAAGAGGGAGACAGTACAACTTGTAACAATGTGATGTGGTTAAATATGACAGTATCGGTAAGAGACAGTACAGCTTGTAACAATGTGATGTGGTTAAATATGACAGTATCGTTAAGAGACAGACAGTACAACTTGCAACAATGTGATGTGGTTAAATATGACAGTATCGGTAAGAGACAGTACAGCTTGTAACAATGTGATGTGGTTAAATATGACAGTATCGGTAAGAGACATACAGTATAGCTTGTAACAATGTGATGTGGTTAAATATGACAGTATCGGTAAGAGACAGTACAACTTGTAACAATGTGACGTGCATAAATATGACAGTATCGGTAAGAGACAGTACAGCTTGTAACAATGCGATGTGGTTAAATATGACAGTATCGGTAAGAGACAGTACAGCTTGTAACAATGCGATGTGGTTAAATATGACAGTATCGGTAAGAGGGAGACAGTATAACTTGGAACAATGTGATGTGGTTAAATATGACAGTATCGGTAAGAGGGAGACAGTACAGCTTGTAACAATGCGATGTGGTTAAATATGACAGTATCGGTAAGAGACAGTACAGCTTGTAACAATGTGATGTGGTTAAATATGACAGTATCGGTAAGAGACAGTACAGCTTGTAACAATGTGATGTGGTTAAATATGACAGTATCGGTAAGAGGGAGACAGTATAACTTGTAACAATGTGATGTGGTTAAATATGACAGTATCGGTAAGAGGGAGACAGTATAACTTGGAACAATGTGATGTGGTTAAATATGACAGTATCGGTAAGAGACAGTACAGCTTGCAACAATGTGATGTGGTTAAATATGACAGTATCGGTAAGAGACAGTATAACTTGGAACAATGTGATGTGGTTAAGTATGACAGTATCGGTAAGAGACAGTACAACTTGTAACAATGTGATGAGGTTAAATATGACAGTATCGGTAAGAGGAAGACCGTATAACTTGTAACAATGTGATGTGCATAAATATGACAGTATCGGTAAGAGACAGTACAACTTGTAACAATGTGATGTGGTTAAATATGACAGTATCGGTAAGAGACAGTACAGCTTGTAACAATGTGATGTGGTTAAATATGACAGTATCGTTAAGAGACAGACAGTACAGCTTGTAACAATGTGATGTGGTTAAATATGACAGTATCGTTAAGAGACATACAGTACAGCTTGCAACAATGTGATGTGGTTAAATATGACAGTATCGGTAAGAGACAGTACAGCTTGTAACAATGTGATGTGG
>JABXNX010003607.1:0-26066 GCA_014843695.1 Archivesica marissinica | reverse complement strand
CATGCGGTACACCATGTAGATACAGCATGCGGTACACCATGTAGATAAATCCTGCGGTACACCATGTAGGTACATCATGCGTTACATCATGTAGGTACATCATGTAGTACATCATGTGATACACCATTTATGTACATCATGCGATACACCATGTAGGTCATCATGCGGTACCTTGGGTTCATGTCGTACATCATGCGGTACACCATGTATGAACATCATGCGGTACCTCATGCGGTACACCATTTAGATACATCATGCGATACACCATGTAGGTACATCATGTAGATACATTATGTGGTACACCATGTAGGTACATCATGCGATACCTCATGCGGTACACCATGTAGGTACATCATGCGATACATCATGTAGATACATCATGCGGTACACCATGTAGGTACATCATGCGATATACCATGTAGATACATTATGCGATACACCAAGTAGGTACATCATGTAGGTACATTATGCGGTACACCATGTAGGTACATCATACTGTACATCATGCGATACACCATGTAGATACATCATGCGATACACCATGTAGATACAGCATGCGGTACATCATGTAGATACAGCATGCGATACACCATGTAGATACATCAAGCGGTACATCATGTGGTATATCATGCGGTTCATCATGTAGGTACATCATGTAGATACATCATATGGTACATCATGTAGGTACATCATGTAGATACATCATACGGTACATCATGTGGTTTGTAGATACATCATGAGGTACACCATGTAGATACATCATGCGATACACCATTTAGATACATCATGTGATACACTATGTAGGTACATCATGCGATACACCATGTATATACATCATGCGATACACCATGTAGGTACATCATGCGGTACAGCATGCGGTACATCATGTAGATACATCATGTGGTACACCATGTAGGTACATCATGCGGTACATCATGTAGATGCATCATGCGGTACATCATGTAGATACATCATGCGGTACACCATGTATATACATCATGCGGTACATCATGTAGGTACATCATGCAGTTCACCATGTAGGTACAGCATGCGGTACACCATGTAGGTGCATCATGCGGTACCTCATGCAGTACACCATGTAGGTACATCATGCGTTACACCATGTAGGTACATCATGCAGTACATCATGTAGGTACATCATGCGGTACATCATGTAGATACATCATGTGGTACTCATGCTGTACACCATGTAGGTACATCATGTTGTCATCATGTAGGTACATCATGCGGTACATCATGCGGTACACCATGTAGATCATCATGTGGTACATCATGGGGTACACCATGTAGGTACATCTTGCGGTACATCATGTAGGTACATCATGTGGTCCTCATGTGGTACACCATGTAGGTACATCTGCGGTACACCATGTAGGTACTCATGCGGTACATCATGTGGTACACCATGTAGGTACATCATGCGTTACATGTGGTCATCAACGGTAACTATTGGGTACTCATGCGGTACAACATGGTAGGTACTTCATGCGGTACATCATGCTGTACACCATGTAGATACATCATGCGGTACATCATGCGGTACACCATGTAGGTACATCATGTGGTACATCATGCGGCACATCATGCGATACATCATATGGTACATCATGCAGTACATCATGTAGATACATCATGCGGTACATCATGCGGTACACCATGTATATACATCATGCGATACATCATGCGGTACATCATGCGATACATCATACGGTACATCATGTAGATACAACATGCAGTACATCATGCGGTATATCAGGCGGTACATCATGTATATACATCATGCGGTACATCATGCGGTATATCATGTGGTACACCATGTAGATACATCATGCGGTACATCATGCGATGCATCATGCGGTACACCATGTAGGTACATCATGTGATACATCATGCGGTACATCATGTAGGTAAATCATGCGGTACATCATGCGGTACATCATGCGGTACATCATGCGGTATATCATGCGGTACATCATGTAGATACATCATGCGGTACATCATGTAGATACATCATGCAGTACATCATGTAGATACATCATGTGATACACCATGTAGGTACATCATGTAGATACATTATGCGGTACACCATGTAGGTACATCATGCGGTACCTTTTGTAGTACACCATGTAGGTACATCATGCGGTACATCATGTAGATGCATCAAGCGGTACACCATGTAGGTACATCATGCAGTACATCATGCGGTACAGCATGTATGTACATCATGCGATACACCATGTAGGTACATCATGTGGTACACCATGTAGATACATCATGTAGATACACCATGTAGGTACATCATGCGGTACATCATGTAGGTACATCATGTAGATACAGTATGCGGTACACCATGTAGATACATCATGTAGATACATTATGCGGTACACCATGTAGATACATCATGCGGTACCACATCCAGTACACCATGTAGGTACATCATGCGATACATCATGTATATACATCATGCGATACACCACGTAGATACATCATGCGATACACCATGTAGGTACATCATGCGATACACCATGTAGATACATCATGCGATATATCATGCGATACACCATGTAGAAACATCATGCGATATACCATGTAGGTACATCATGTAGGTACATTATGCAGTACACCATGTAGGTACATCATGCGGTAGATCATGCGATACACCATGTAGATACATCATGTAGATACACCATGTAGGTACATCATGCGATACACCATGTAGATACATCATGCGATACACCATGTATATACAGCATGCGGTACATCATGTAGATGCAGCATGCGGTACACCATGTAGGTACATCATGCGGTACATCATGTAGATACATCATGCGGTACACCATGTAGATACATCATGCGATACACCATGTAGATACCTCATGCGATACACCATGTAGGTACATCATGCGATACACCATGTATATACATCATGCGATACACCATGTAGGTACATCATGCGGTACATCATGCGGTACATCATGCGGTATATCATGTAGATACAGCATGCGGTACATCATGTAGATAAATCATGCGGTACACCATGTAGGTACATCATGTGGTACATCATGTAGATACATCATGCAGTATATCATGTAGTAAATCATGCGGTACACCATGTAGATACATCATGCGGTACATCATGTAGGTACATCATGCGGTACATCATGTATGTACATCATGCGGTACCTCATGCGGTACACCATGTAGGTAGATCATGCGGTACATCATGCGGTACATCATGCGGTACATCATGTAGATACATCATGCGATACATCATGCGGTACATCATGTAGGTACATCATGCGGTACATCATGCAGTACATCATGCGCTACATCGTGTAGGTACATCATTCGGTACATCATGCGGTACATCATGCGGTACAGCATGCGGTACACCATGTAGGTACATCATGCGCTACATCATGTAGGTACATCATGCGCTACATCATGTAGGTACATCATGTGGTACACCATGTAGGTACATCATGCAGTACACCATGTATGTACATCATGCGGTACACCATGTGGTACACCATGCGGTACATCATGCGATACATCATGTAGGTACATCATGCGGTACATCAGGTAGATACCTCATGCGGTACATTGTGTAGGTACATCATTCGGTACATCATGTGGTACACCATGTAGGTACATCGTGCGGTACATCATGTGGTACATCATGCGGAACATCATGAGGTACATCATGCGGTACATCATGCGGTACATCATGCGGAACATCATGCGGTACATCATTCGGTACATCATGCGGTACATCATGAGGGAAATCATGTAGGTACATCCTGTATGTACATCATGCGGTATATCATGTAGGTACATCATGCAGTATATCATGTAGGTCCATCATGTAGGTACATCATGCGGTACATCATGCGGTACACCATGTAGGTACATCATGCGGTACCTCATCCGTTACATCATGCGGTACCTCATGTAGGTACATGAGGCGGTACACCATGTAGGTACATCATGTAGGTACATCATGCGGTACATCATATAGGTACATCATGTAGTACATCATGCGGTACATCCTGCGGTACATCATGAGGTACACCATGAAGATACATCATGCGGTACATCATGTAGATACCTCATGCGGTACATCATGCGGTACACCATGTAGGTACATCATGTAGGTACATCATGCGGTATATCATGTAGGTACATCATGTAGGTACATCATGCGGTACACCATGTAGGTACATCATGTAGGTACATCATGCGGTACATCATATAGGTACATCATGCAGTACATCATGCGGTACATCATGTCGTACATCATGCGGTACACCATGTAGGTACATCATGCGGTACATCATGTAGATACATCATTCGGTACATCATGCGGTACACCATGTAGGTATATCATGCGGTATATCATGCGATACATCATGCGGTACACCATGTAGGTATATCATGCGGTACATCATGTAGGTACATCATGTAGATACATCATGCGATACACCATATAGGTACATCATGCGATACACCATGTAGATACATCATGTGATACACCATGTAGATACATCATGCGGTACATCATGTAGGTACATCATGCGGTACACCATGTAGATACATCATGTGATACACCATGTAGGTACATCATGTAGATACATTATGCGGTACACCATGTAGGTACATCATGCGGTACCTCATGTAGGTACATCATGCGATACACCATGTAGATACATCATGCGGTACACCATGTAGGTACATCATGTGGTACCTCATGCGGTACACCATGTAGGTACATCATGCGATACATCATGTAGGTACATCATGCGGTACACCATGTAGATACATCATGTAGATACACCATGTAGGTACATCATGCGGTACATCATGTAGGTACATCATGTAGATACATCTTGCGATACACCATGTATGTACATAATGCTATACACCATGTAGATACATCATGCGATACACCATGTAGGTACATCATGCGGTACCTCATGCAATACATCATGTAGGTACATCATGCGGTACATCATGTATGAACATCATTCGGTACCTCATGCGGTACACCATGTAGATACATCATGCGATACACCATGTAGGTACATCATGTAGATTCATTATGCGGTACACCATGTAGGTACATCATGCGGTACCTCATGCGGTACACCATGTAGGTACATCATGCGATACATCATGTAGATACATCATGCGATACACCATGTAGATACATCATGCGATACACCATGTAGGTACATCATGCGATACACCATGTAGATACATCATGCGATACACCATGTAGGTACATTATGCGGTACACCATGTAGGTACATCATGCGGTACATCATGCGATACACCATGTAGATACATCATGCGATACACCATGTAGATACAGCATGCGGTATATCATGTAGATACAGCATGCGGTACACCATGTAGATACAGCATGCGGTACATCATGCGGTACACCATGTAGGTACATCATGCGGTACATCATGCGGTACACCATGTAGGTACATCATGCGGTACACCATGTAGGTACATCATACGGTACATCATGTAGGTACATCATGCAGTACACCATGTAGGTACATCATGCGGTACATCATGTGGTACACCATGTAGATACATCATGCGGTACATCATGCAGTACACCATGTAGGTACATCATGCGGTACATCATGCGGTACATCATGAATACATCATATGGTACATCATTCGGTACATCATGCGGTACACCATGTAGAAACATCATGCGATACACCATGTAGGTACATCATGTAGATTCATTATGCGGTACACCATGTAGGTACATCATGCGGTACCTCATGCGGTACACCATGTAGGTACATCATGCGATACATCATGTAGATACATCATGCGATACACCATGTAGATACATCATGTGATACACCATGTAGGTACATCATGCGATACACCATGTAGATACATCATGCGATACACCATGTAGGTACATTATGCGGTACACCATGTAGGTACATCATGCGGTACATCATGCGATACACCATGTAGATACATCATGCGGATACACCATGTAGATACAGCATGCGGTATCATCATGTAGATACAGCATGCGGTACACCATGTAGATGCATCATGCGTACATCATGCGGTACACCATGTAGGTACATCATGCGGTACACCATGTAGGTACATCATGCGTACATCATATGGTACACCATGTAGGTACATCATGCGGTACACCATGTAGGTACATCATGCGGTTACCTCATGCGGTACACCATGTAGGTACATCATGCGGTACATCATGCGGTACACCATCTAGGTACATCATGCGGTACACCATGTAGGTACATCATATGGTACACATGTATGTACATCATGTGGTCCCATGTAGTACATCATGCGGTACATCATGCGGTACATCATGTAGATACATCATGCGGTACATCATGCGGTACACCATGTAGGTACATCATGCGGTACATCATGTAGTACATCATGTGGTACATCATGTAGTACATCATGCGGTACATCATGCGGTACATCATGTAGGTACATCATGCGGTACACCATGTAGGTACATCATACGGTACATCATGTAGGTACATCATGCGGTACATCATGTAGGTACATCATGCGGTACATCATGCGGTACATCATGTGGTACATCATGTGGTACACCATGTAGTTACATCATGCGGTACATCATGTAGATACATCATTCTACATCATGCGTTACACCATGTAGGTATATCATGCGGTATATCATGCGATACATCATGCGGTACACCATGTAGGTATATCATGTGGTACATCATGTAGGTACATCATGTAGATACATCATGCGATACACCATATAGGTACATCATGCGATACACTATGTAGATACATCATGGGATACACCATGTAGGTACATCATGCGGTACCTCATGCGGTACATCATGTAGGTACATCATGCGGTACACCATGTAGATACATCATGTGATACACAATGTAGGTACATCATTTGGATACATTATGCGGTACACCATGTAGGTACATCATGCGGTACCTCATGTAGGTACATCATGCGATACACCATGTAGATACATCATGCGGTACACCATGTAGGTACATCATGTGGTACCTCATGCGGTACACCATGTAGGTACATCATGCGATACATCATGTAGGTACATCAGGGTTGTATATACTCATGTAGATACACATTTGGTACCTTGTGTGTTACATCATGTAGGTACATCATGTAGATACATCTTGCGATACACCATGTATGTACATAATGATATACACCATGTAGATACATCATGCGATACACCATGTATGTACATCATGCGGTACCTCATGCAATACATCATGTAGGTACATCATGCGGTACATCATGTATGAACATCATTCGGTACCTCATGCGGTACACCATGTAATACATCATGCGATACACCATGTAGGTACATCATGTAGATTCATTATGCGGTACACCATGTAGGTACATCATGCGGTACCTCATGCGGTACACCATGTAGGTACATCATGCGATACATCATGTAGATACATCATGCGATACACCATGTAGATACATCATGTGATACACCATGTAGGTACATCATGCGATACACCATGTAGATACATCATGCGATACACCATGTAGGTACATTATGCGGTACACCATGTAGGTACATCATGCGGTACATCATGCGATACACCATGTAGATACATCATGCGATACACCATGTAGATACAGCATGCGGTATATCATGTAGATACAGCATGCGGTACACCATGTAGATGCAGCATGCAGTACATCATGCGGTACACCATGTAGGTACATTATGCGGTACACCATGTAGGTACATCATGCGATACATCATATGGTACACCATGTAGGTACATCATGCGGTACACCATGTAGGTACATCATGCGGTACCTCATGCGGTACACCATGTAGGTACATCATGCGGTACATCATGCGGTACACCATCTAGGTACATCATGCGGTACACCATGTAGGTACATCATAAGGTACATCATGTAGGTACATCATGTGGTACACCATGTAGGTACATCATGCGGTACATCATGCGGTACACCATGTAGATACATCATGCGGTACATCATGCAGTACACCATGTATGTACATCATGCGGTACATCATGCGGTACATCATGCAATACATCATATGGTACATCATGCGGTACATCATGCGGTACATCATATGGTACATCATGTAGGTACATCATGCGGTACACCATGTAGGTACATCATACGGTACATCATGTAGGTACATCATGCGGTACACCATGTAGGTACATCATGCGGTACATCATGCGGTACATCATGTGGTACATCATGTGGTACACCATGTAGGTACATCATGCGGTACATCATGTAGATACATCATTCGGTACATCATGCGGTACACCATGTAGGTATATCATGCGGTATATCATGCGATACATCATGCGGTACACCATGTAGGTATATCATGCGGTACATCATGTAGGTACATCATGTAGATACATCATGCGATACACCATATAGGTACATCATGCGATACACTATGTAGATACATCATGTGATACACCATGTAGGTACATCATGCGGTACCTCATGCGGTACATCATGTAGGTACATCATGCAGTACACCATGTAGATACATCATGTGATACACCATGTAGGTACATCATTTGGATACATTATGGAGTACACCATGTAGGTACATCATGCGGTACCTCATGTAGGTACATCATGCGATACACCATGTAGATACATCATGCAGTACACCATGTAGGTACATCATGTGGTACCTCATGCGGTACACCATGTAGGTACATCATGCGATACATCATGTAGGTACATCATGCGGTACACCATGTAGATACATCATGTAGATACACCATTTAGGTACCTCATGTGGTACATCATGTAGGTACATCATGTAGATACATCTTGCGATACACCATGTATGTACATAATGCTATACACCATGTAGATACATCATGCGATACACCATGTATGTACATCATGCGGTACCTCATGCAATACATCATGTAGGTACATCATGCGGTACATCATGTATGAACATCATTCGGTACCTCATGCGGTACACCATGTAGATACATCATGCGATACACCATGTAGGTACATCATGTAGATTCATTATGCGGTACACCATGTAAGTACATCATGCGGTACATCATGCGGTACACCATGTAGGTACATCATGCGATACACCATGTAGGTACATCATGCGATACACCATGTAGATACATCATGCGATACACCATGTAGGTACATTATGCGGTACACCATGTAGGTACATCATGCTATACATCATATGGTACACCATGTAGGTACATCATGTGGTACACCATGTAGGTACATCATGCGGTACCTCATGCGGTACACCATGTAGGTACATCATGCGGTACATCATGCGGTACACCATCTAGGTACATCATGCGGTACACCATGTAGGTACATCATACGGTACATCATGTAGGTACATCATGCGGTACACCATGTAGGTACATCATGCGGTACATCATGCGGTACACCATGTAGATACATCATGCGGTACATCATGCAGTACACCATGTAGGTACATCATGTGGTACACCATGTAGGTAGATCATGCGGTACATCATGCGGTACATCATGCGGTACATCATGTAGATACATCATGCGGTACATCATGCGGTACATCATGTAGGTACATCATGCGGTACATCATGCAGTACATCATGCGCTACATCATGTAGGTACATCATGCGGTACATCATGCGGTACATCATGCGGTACAGCATGCGGTACACCATGTAGGTACATCATGCGGTACATCATGTAGGTACATCATGCGGTACATCATGTAGGTACATCATGTGGTACACCATGTAGGTACATCATGCGGTACACCATGTATGTACATCATGCGGTACACCATGTGGTACATCATGCGGTACATCATGCGATACATCATATGGTACATCATGCGATACATCATACGGTACATCATGTAGGTACATCATGCGGTACACCATGTAGGTACATCATGCGGTACATCATGCGGTACACCATGTAGATACATCATGAGGTACATCATGCGGTACACCATGTATGTACATCATGCGATACATCATGCGGTACATCATGCGATACATCATACGGTACATCATGTAGGTACATCATGCGGTACATCATGTAGGGACATCATGTGGTACACCATGTATGTACATCATGCGATACATCATGCGGTACATCATGTAGGGACATCATGTGGTACATCATGTGGTACACCATGTAGATACATCATGAGGTACATCATGCGGTACACCATGTATATACATCATGTGATACATCATGCGGTACACCATGTAGATACATCATGCGGTACACCATGCGGTACACCATGTAGGTACATCATGTAGGTACATCATGCGGTACATCATGCGATACATCATACGGTACACCATGTTGAAACATCGTGCGACACACCATGTACGTACATCATGTAGGTACATTATGCGGTACACCATGTAGGTACATCATGCGTAGATCATGCGATACACCATGTAGATACATCATGTAGATACACCATGTAGGTACATCATGCGATACACCATGTAGATACATCATGCGATACACCATGTATATACAGCATGCGGTACATCATGTAGATGCAGCATGCGGTACACCATGTAGGTACATCATTCGGTACATCATGTAGATATATCATGCGGTACACCATGTAGATACATCATGCGATACACCATGTAGATACCTCATGCGATACAGCATGTAGATACATCATGCGATACACCATGTATATACATCATGCGATACACCATGTAGGTACAGCATGCGGTACATCATGCGGTATATCATGTAGATACAGCATGCGGTACATCATGTAGATAAATCATGCGGTACAACATGTAGGTACATCATATGGTACACCATGTAGGTACATCATGCGGTACACCATGTAGGTACATCATACGGTACATCATGTAGGTACATCATGCGGTACACCATGTAGGTACATCATGCGGTACATTATGCGGTACACCATGTAGATACATCATGCGGTACACCATGCGGTACACCATGTAGGTACATCATGTAGGTACATCATGCGGTACATCATGCGATACATCATACGGTACATCATGCGATACATCATACGGTACATCATGTAGGTACATCATGCGGTACACCATGTAGGTACATCATGCGGTACATCATGCGGTACACCATGTAGATACATCATGAGGTACATCATGCGGTACACCATGTATGTACATCATGCGATACATCATGCGGTACATCATGCGATTCATCATACGGTACATCATGTAGGTACATCATGCGGTACATCATGTAGGGACATCATGTGGTACACCATGTACATACATCATGCGGTACATCATGCGGTACATCATGTAGGTACATCATGTGGTACATCATGTGGTACACCATGTAGATACATCATGAGGTACATCATGCGGTACATCATGTAGGTACATCATGCGATACATCATGCGGTACACCATGTAGGTACATCATGCGGTACATCATGCGGTACACCATGTAGGTACATCATGTAGATACATCATGCGGTACATCATGTAGGTACATCATGCGGTACATCATACGGTACACCATGTAGGTACATCATGCGGTACATCATGTAGGTACATCATGTGGTACATCATGTAGGTACATCATGCGGTACATCATGCGGTACATCATGCGGTACATCATGTAGATACATCATGCGGTACATCATGTAGATACATCATGCGGTACATCATGTAGGTACATCATGCGGTACATCATGCGATACACCATGTAGGTACATCATGCGGTACACCATGTAGATACATCATGTGGTACATCATGTAGATACATCATGTGGTACACCATGTAGGTACATCATGCGGTACATCATGCGGTACATCATGTGGTACATCATGCGGTACATCATGCGGTACACCATGTAGATACATCATGCGGTACACCATGTAGGTACATCATGCGGTACACCATGTAGATACATCATGTGGTACACCATGTAGGTACATCATGCGGTACATCATGCGGTATATCATGTAGATACATCATGCGGTACATCATGTAGTACATCATGTAGGTACATCATGTGGTACACCATGTAGATACATCATGCAATACACCATGTGGTACATCATTGGTACATCATGCGGTACACCATGTAGGTACATCATGCGGTACATCATGTAGGTACATCATGCGGTACACCATGTAGGTACATCATGCGGTACATCATGCGGTACACCATGTAGGTACATCATGCGGTACATCATGTAGATACATCATGCGGTACATCATGTAGTTACATTATGGTTGTGGTACATCATGCGGTACATCATGTAGGTAAATCATGCGTTGTGTACATAATGCGGTACATCATGTATGTAAATCATGCGGTACATGATGTGGTACATCATGTAGGTACATCATGTGATACTGTGTTGGTTTGGGTTGTGTTTGGTTGGGTTTGGTTTGGGTTGGTTTGGTTGTGGTTTGTGTGTGGTGGGTTGGGTGTGATCAGCGGTACAATTCATGTGGTACACCATGTATGTACATCATGCGGTACATCATGCGGTACATCATGTAGGTACTCATGTACATCATGTGGTACACTGTGGTACTCTGTGTTTACATCATGCGGTACATCATGCGTATTGGTACATCATGTGGTACATCATGTAGGTACATCATGTAGGTACATCATGCGGTACATCATGTAGGTACATCATGGGTACACCATGTAGGTACATCATGTAGGTACATCATGCGGTACATCATGTAGGTACATCATGCGGTACATCATGGGTACATCATGTGGTACATCATGCGGTACACCATGTAGGTACATCATGCGGTACATCATGTAGATACATCATGCGGTACATCATGCGGTACACCATGTAGGTATATCATGCGGTATATCATGCGATACATCATGCGGTACAACATGTAGGTATATCATGCGGTACATCATGTAGGTACATCATGTAGATACATCATGCGATACACCATGTAGGTACATCATGCGGTACACCATGTAGATACATCATGCGATACACCATGTAGGTACATCATGCGGTACCTCATGCGGTACATCATGTAGGTACATCATGCGGTACACCATGTAGATACATCATGCGATACACCATGTAGGTACATCATGTAGTACATTATGCGGTACACCATGTAGGTACATCATGCGGTACCTCATGCGGTACATCATGCGATACACCATGTAGTACCTCATGCGGTACACCATGTAGGTAATCTGGGTACTCATGCGTACACATGTAGGTACACATGCGATACTCATGTGGTACATCATGCGGTACATCATGTGTAATCATGCGATACACATTAGGTACATCATGTGGTACATCATGTGGTACACCATGTAGATACATCATGCGATACACATGTATGATACATCATGCATACACCATGTAGATACATCATGCGGTGTATGTACATCATGCGGTACTCATGCGACATCATGTAGGTACTCATGCGGTAATCATGTAGAACATCATCGGTACATCATGCGGTACACCATGTAGTACATCATGCGATCCATGTAGGTACATCATGTAGATCATTATGCGGTACACCATGTAGGTACATCATGCGGTACCTCATGCGGTACACCATGTAGGACATCATGCGGTACATCATGCGATACATCATGGGTACACCATGTAGATACATCATGCGATACACCATGTAGGTACATCATGCGATACACCATGTAGGTACATCATGCGATACACCATGTAGGTACATCATGCGGTACACCATGTAGGTACATCATGCGGTACATCATGCGGTACACCATGTAGATACATCATGCGATACACCATGTAGTACAGCATGCGGTATATCATGTAGATACAGCATGCGGTACACCATGTAGATGCAGCATGAGTACATCATGCGGTACACCATGTAGGTACATTATGCGGTACACCATGTAGGTACATCATGCGATACATCATATGGTACACCATGTAGGTACATCATGCGGTACACCATGTAGGTACATCATGCGGTACCTCATGCGGTACACCATGTAGGTACATCATGCGGTACATCATGCGGTACACCATCTAGGTACATCATGCGGTACACCATGTAGGTACATCATAAGGTACATCATGTAGGTACATCATGTGGTACACCATGTAGGTACATCATGCGGTACATCATGCGGTACACCATGTAGATACATCATGCGGTACATCATGCAGTACACCATGTATGTACATCATGCGGTACATCATGCGGTACATCATGCAATACATCATATGGTACATCATGCGGTACATCATGCGGTACATCATATGGTACATCATGTAGGTACATCATGCGGTACACCATGTAGGTACATCATACGGTACATCATGTAGGTACATCATGCGGTACACCATGTAGGTACATCATGCGGTACATCATGCGGTACATCATGTGGTACATCATGTGGTACACCATGTAGGTACATCATGCGGTACATCATGTAGATACATCATTCGGTACATCATGCGGTACACCATGTAGGTATATCATGCGGTATATCATGCGATACATCATGCGGTACACCATGTAGGTATATCATGCGGTACATCATGTAGGTACATCATGTAGATACATCATGCGATACACCATATAGGTACATCATGCGATACACTATGTAGATACATCATGTGATACACCATGTAGGTACATCATGCGGTACCTCATGCGGTACATCATGTAGGTACATCATGCAGTACACCATGTAGATACATCATGTGATACACCATGTAGGTACATCATTTGGATACATTATGGAGTACACCATGTAGGTACATCATGCGGTACCTCATGTAGGTACATCATGCGATACACCATGTAGATACATCATGCAGTACACCATGTAGGTACATCATGTGGTACCTCATGCGGTACACCATGTAGGTACATCATGCGATACATCATGTAGGTACATCATGCGGTACACCATGTAGATACATCATGTAGATACACCATTTAGGTACCTCATGTGGTACATCATGTAGGTACATCATGTAGATACATCTTGCGATACACCATGTATGTACATAATGCTATACACCATGTAGATACATCATGCGATACACCATGTATGTACATCATGCGGTACCTCATGCAATACATCATGTAGGTACATCATGCGGTACATCATGTATGAACATCATTCGGTACCTCATGCGGTACACCATGTAGATACATCATGCGATACACCATGTAGGTACATCATGTAGATTCATTATGCGGTACACCATGTAAGTACATCATGCGGTACATCATGCGGTACACCATGTAGGTACATCATGCGATACACCATGTAGGTACATCATGCGATACACCATGTAGATACATCATGCGATACACCATGTAGGTACATTATGCGGTACACCATGTAGGTACATCATGCTATACATCATATGGTACACCATGTAGGTACATCATGTGGTACACCATGTAGGTACATCATGCGGTACCTCATGCGGTACACCATGTAGGTACATCATGCGGTACATCATGCGGTACACCATCTAGGTACATCATGCGGTACACCATGTAGGTACATCATACGGTACATCATGTAGGTACATCATGCGGTACACCATGTAGGTACATCATGCGGTACATCATGCGGTACACCATGTAGATACATCATGCGGTACATCATGCAGTACACCATGTAGGTACATCATGTGGTACACCATGTAGGTAGATCATGCGGTACATCATGCGGTACATCATGCGGTACATCATGTAGATACATCATGCGATACATCATGCGGTACATCATGTAGGTACATCATGCGGTACATCATGCAGTACATCATGCGCTACATCGTGTAGGTACATCATTCGGTACATCATGCGGTACATCATGCGGTACAGCATGCGGTACACCATGTAGGTACATCATGCGCTACATCATGTAGGTACATCATGCGCTACATCATGTAGGTACATCATGTGGTACACCATGTAGGTACATCATGCAGTACACCATGTATGTACATCATGCGGTACACCATGTGGTACACCATGCGGTACATCATGCGATACATCATGTAGGTACATCATGCGGTACATCAGGTAGATACCTCATGCGGTACATTGTGTAGGTACATCATTCGGTACATCATGTGGTACACCATGTAGGTACATCGTGCGGTACATCATGTGGTACATCATGCGGAACATCATGAGGTACATCATGCGGTACATCATGCGGTACATCATGCGGAACATCATGCGGTACATCATTCGGTACATCATGCGGTACATCATGAGGGAAATCATGTAGGTACATCCTGTATGTACATCATGCGGTATATCATGTAGGTACATCATGCAGTATATCATGTAGGTCCATCATGTAGGTACATCATGCGGTACATCATGCGGTACACCATGTAGGTACATCATGCGGTACCTCATCCGTTACATCATGCGGTACCTCATGTAGGTACATGAGGCGGTACACCATGTAGGTACATCATGTAGGTACATCATGCGGTACATCATATAGGTACATCATGTAGTACATCATGCGGTACATCCTGCGGTACATCATGAGGTACACCATGAAGATACATCATGCGGTACATCATGTAGATACCTCATGCGGTACATCATGCGGTACACCATGTAGGTACATCATGTAGGTACATCATGCGGTATATCATGTAGGTACATCATGTAGGTACATCATGCGGTACACCATGTAGGTACATCATGTAGGTACATCATGCGGTACATCATATAGGTACATCATGCAGTACATCATGCGGTACATCATGTCGTACATCATGCGGTACACCATGTAGGTACATCATGCGGTACATCATGTAGATACATCATTCGGTACATCATGCGGTACACCATGTAGGTATATCATGCGGTATATCATGCGATACATCATGCGGTACACCATGTAGGTATATCATGCGGTACATCATGTAGGTACATCATGTAGATACATCATGCGATACACCATATAGGTACATCATGCGATACACCATGTAGATACATCATGTGATACACCATGTAGATACATCATGCGGTACATCATGTAGGTACATCATGCGGTACACCATGTAGATACATCATGTGATACACCATGTAGGTACATCATGTAGATACATTATGCGGTACACCATGTAGGTACATCATGCGGTACCTCATGTAGGTACATCATGCGATACACCATGTAGATACATCATGCGGTACACCATGTAGGTACATCATGTGGTACCTCATGCGGTACACCATGTAGGTACATCATGCGATACATCATGTAGGTACATCATGCGGTACACATGTAGATACATCATGTAGATACACCATGTAGGTACATCATGCGGTACATCATGTAGGTACATCATGTAGATACATCTTGCGATACACCATGTATGTACATAATGCTATACACCATGTAGATACATCATGCGATACACCATGTAGGTACATCATGCGGTACCTCATGCAATACATCATGTAGGTACATCATGCGGTACATCATGTATGAACATCATTCGGTACCTCATGCGGTACACCATGTAGATACATCATGCGATACACCATGTAGGTACATCATGTAGATTCATTATGCGGTACACCATGTAGGTACATCATGCGGTACCTCATGCGGTACACCATGTAGGTACATCATGCGATACATCATGTAGATACATCATGCGATACACCATGTAGATACATCATGCGATACACCATGTAGGTACTTCATGCGATACACCATGTAGATACATCATGCGATACACCATGTAGGTACATTATGCGGTACACCATGTAGGTACATCATGCGTTACATCATGCGATACACCATGTAGATACATCATGCGATACACCATGTAGATACAGCATGCGGTATATCATGTAGATACAGCATGCGGTACACCATGTAGATACAGCATGCGGTACATCATGCGGTACACCATGTAGGTACATCATGCGGTACATCATGCGGTACACCATCTAGGTACATCATGCGGTACACCATGTAGGTACATCATACGGTACATCATGTAGGTACATCATGCAGTACACCATGTAGGTACATCATGCGGTACATCATGTGGTACACCATGTAGATACATCATGCGGTACATCATGCAGTACACCATGTAGGTACATCATGCGGTACATCATGCGGTACATCATGCAATACATCATATGGTACATCATTCGGTACCTCATGCGGTACACCATGTAGAAACATCATGCGGTACACCATGTAGGTACATCATGTAGATTCATTATGCGGTACACCATGTAGGTACATCATGCGGTACCTCATGCGGTACACCATGTAGGTACATCATGCGATACATCATGTAGATACATCATGCGATACACCATGTAGATACATCATGTGATACACCATGTAGGTACATCATGCGATACACCATGTAGATACATCATGCGATACACCATGTAGGTACATTATGCGGTACACCATGTAGGTACATCATGCGGTACATCATGCGATACACCATGTAGATACATCATGCGATACACCATGTAGATACAGCATGCGGTATATCATGTGATACAGCATGCGGTACACCATGTAGTGCAGCATGCGGTACATCATGCGGTACACCATGTAGGTACATATGCGGTACACCATGTAGGTACATCATGCGATACATCATATGGTACCATGTAGGTACATCATGCGGTACACCATGTAGGTACATCATGCGGTACCTCATGCGGTACACCATGTAGGTACATCATGCGGTACATCATGCGGTACACCATCTAGGTACATCATGCGGTACACCATGTAGGTACATCATACGGTACATCATGTAGGTACATCATGTGGTACACCATGTAGGTACATCATGCGGTACATCATGCGGTACACCATGTAGATACATCATGCGGTACATCATGCAGTACACCATGTATGTACATCATGCGGTACATCATGCGGTACATCATGCAATACATCATGTGGTACATCATGTAGGTACATCATGCGGTACATCATGTGGTACATCATGTAGGTACATCATGCGGTACACCATGTAGGTACATCATGGTAGGTACATCATGCGGTACATCATATAGGTACATCATGCGGTACATCATGAGGTACATCATGTGGTACATCATGTGGTACACCATGTAGGTACATCATGCGGTACATCATGTAGATACATCATTCGGTACATCATGCGGTACACCATGTAGGTATATCATGCGGTATATCATGCGATACATCATGCGGTACACCATGTAGGTATATCATGTGGTACATCATGTAGGTACATCATGTAGATACATCATGCGATACACCATATAGGTACATCATGCGATACACCATGTAGATACATCATGTGATACACCATGTAGGTACATCATGCGGTACCTCATGCGGTACATCATGTAGGTACATCATGCGGTACACCATGTAGATACATCATGTGATACACAATGTAGGTACATCATGTAGATACATTATGCGGTACACCATGTAGGTACATCATGCGGTACCTCATGTAGGTACATCATGCGATACACCATGTAGATACATCATGCGGTACACCATGTAGGTACATCATGTGGTACCTCATGCGGTACACCATGTAGGTACATCATGCGATACATCATGTAGGTACATCATGTAGATACATCATGTAGATACACCATTTAGGTACATCATGCGGTACATCATGTAGGTACATCATGTAGATACATCTTGCGATACACCATGTATGTACATAATGCTATACACCATGTAGATACATCATGCGATACACCATGTATGTACATCATGCGGTACCTCATGCAATACATCATGTAGGTACATCATGCGGTACATCATGTATGAACATCATTCGGTACCTCATGCGGTACACCATGTAGATACATCATGCGATACACCATGTAGGTACATCATGTAGATTCATTATGCGGTACACCATGTAGGTACATCATGCGGTACCTCATGCGGTACACCATGTAGGTACATCATGCGATACATCATGTAGATACATCATGCGATACACCATGTAGATACATCATGCGATACACCATGTAGGTACATCATGCGGTACACCATGTAGGTACATCATGCGATACATCATGGGTACACCATGTAGATACATCATGCGGTACACCATGTAGATACATCATGCGGTACATCATGCGGTACACCATGTAGATACATCATGCGGTACACCATGTAGATACAGCATGTGGTACATCATGCGGTACATCATGCGGTACACCATGTAGATACATCATGCGGTACCCATGTAGGTACATCATGCGGTACACCATGTAGGTACATCATGCGATACATCATATGGTACACCATGTAGGTACATCATGCGGTACACCATGTAGGTACATCATGCGGTACCTCATGCGGTACACCATGTAGGTACATCATGCGGTACATCATGCGGTACACCATCTAGGTACATCATGCGGTACACCATGTAGGTACATCATAAGGTACATCATGTAGGTACATCATGCGGTACACCATGTAGGTACATCATGCGGTACATCATGCGGTACACCATGTAGATACATCATGCGGTACATCATGCAGTACACCATGTAGGTACATCATGCGGTACATCATGCGGTACATCATGCAATACATCATATGGTACATCATGCGGTACATCATGCGGTACATCATATGGTACATCATGTAGGTACATCATGCGGTACACCATGTAGGTACATCATACGGTACATCATGTAGGTACATCATGCGGTACACCATGTAGGTACATCATGCGGTACATCATGCGGTACATCATGTGGTACATCATGTGGTACACCATGTAGGTACATCATGCGGTACATCATGTAGATACATCATTCGGTACATCATGCGGTACACCATGTAGGTATATCATGCGGTATATCATGCGATACATCATGCGGTACACCATGTAGATATATCATGCGGTACATCATGTAGGTACATCATGTAGATACATCATGCGGTACACCATGTAGGTACATCATGCGATACACTATGTAGATACATCATGTGATACACCATGTAGGTACATCATGCGGTACCTCATGCGGTACATCATGTAGGTACATCATGCAGTACACCATGTAGATACATCATGTGATACACCATGTAGGTACATCATTTGGATACATTATGGGGTACACCATGTAGGTACATCATGCGGTACCTCATGTAGGTACATCATGCGATACACCATGTAGATACATCATGCGGTACACCATGTAGGTACATCATGTGGTACCTCATGCGGTACACCATGTAGGTACATCATGCGATACATCATGTAGGTACATCATGCGGTACACCATGTAGATACATCATGTAGATACACCATTTAGGTACATCATGTGGTACATCATGTAGGTACATCATGTAGATACATCTTGCGATACACCATGTATGTACATAATGCTATACACCATGTAGATACATCATGCGATACACCATGTAGGTACATCATGCGGTACCTCATGCAATACATCATGTAGGTACATCATGCGGTACATCATGTATGAACATCATTCGGTACCTCATGCGGTACACCATGTAGATACATCATGCGATACACCATGTAGGTACATCATGTAGATTCATTATGCGGTACACCATGTAGGTACATCATGCGGTACATCATGCGGTACACCATGTAGGTACATCATGCGATACACCATGTAGGTACATCATGCGATACACCATGTAGATACATCATGCGATACACCATGTAGGTACATTATGCGGTACACCATGTAGGTACATCATGCTATACATCATATGGTACACCATGTAGGTACATCATGTGGTACACCATGTAGGTACATCATGCGGTACCTCATGCGGTACACCATGTAGGTACATCATGCGGTACATCATGCGGTACACCATCTAGGTACATCATGCGGTACACCATGTAGGTACATCATACGGTACATCATGTAGGTACATCATGCGGTACACCATGTAGGTACATCATGCGGTACATCATGCGGTACACCATGTAGATACATCATGCGGTACATCATGCAGTACACCATGTAGGTACATCATGTGGTACACCATGTAGGTAGATCATGCGGTACATCATGCGGTACATCATGCGGTACATCATGTAGATACATCATGCGATACATCATGCGGTACATCATGTAGGTACATCATGCGGTACATCATGCAGTACATCATGCGCTACATCGTGTAGGTACATCATTCGGTACATCATGCGGTACATCATGCGGTACAGCATGCGGTACACCATGTAGGTACATCATGCGCTACATCATGTAGGTACATCATGCGCTACATCATGTAGGTACATCATGTGGTACACCATGTAGGTACATCATGCAGTACACCATGTATGTACATCATGCGGTACACCATGTGGTACACCATGCGGTACATCATGCGATACATCATGTAGGTACATCATGCGGTACATCAGGTAGATACCTCATGCGGTACATTGTGTAGGTACATCATTCGGTACATCATGTGGTACACCATGTAGGTACATCGTGCGGTACATCATGCGGTACATCATGTAGATACATCATGCGGTACATCATGTAGGGGACATCATGCGGTACATCATGTAGGTACATCATGCGATACATCATGCGGTACATCATGTAGGTACATCATGTGGTACATCATGTGTTATATCATGTAGGTACATCATGGGTATGGGTACACCATGTATGTACATCATGTGGTACATCATGCGGTATATCATGTAGGTACATCATGTGGTACACCATGAGGTACACCATGTAGGTACATCATGTAGGTACATCATGCGGTACATCATGCGATACATCATACGGTACACCATGTTGAAACATCGTGCGACACACCATGTAGGTACATCATGTAGGTACATTATGCGGTACACCTGTAGGTTACATCATGGTAGATCATGCGATACACCATGTAGTACATCATGTAGATACACCATGTAGGTACATCATGCGGTACACCATGTAGATACATCATGCGATACACCATGCTGTACATCATGCGGTAGACCATGTAGATACCTCATGCGGTACAGCATGTAGATACATCATGCGATACATTGGGTTTGTGTTTGGGTTTGTGTTTGTTTCCATGTATATACATCATGTGGTTCTTGTGATACATCATGTAGGTACAGCATGTGGTACATCATGTGTTTGTGTTTGTGTTTCGGTATATCATGTATGTACAGCATGCGGTACATCATGTAGATAAATCATGCGTACAACATGTAGGTTACATCATATGGTGTACACCATGTAGGTACATCATGCGGTACCATGTAGGTACATCATACGGACATCATGTAGGTACATCATGCGGTACACCATGTAGGTACATCATGCGGTACATTATGCGGTACACCATGTAGATACATCATGCGGTACACCATGCGGTACACCATGTTGGTACATCATGTAGGTACATCATGCGGTACATCATGCGATACATCATACGGTACATCATTCGATACATTATACGGTCATCATGTTGGTACTCATGCGGTACACCATGTAGGTACATCATGCGGTACTCATGCGGTACACCTGTGATAAATCATGTAGGTACATCATGCGTACACCATGTATGACATCATGGATACACATGCGGTACATCATGCGATCATCATACGGTACATCATGTAGGTTACATCATGCGGTACATCATGTAGGGACATCATGTGGTACACATGTACATACATCATGCGTACATCATGCGGTACATCATGTAGGGAAATCATGTGGTACATCATGTGGTACACCATGTAGATACATCATGAGGTACATCATGCGGTACACCATGTTATACATCATGCGAACATCATGCGGTACACCATGTAGATACATCATGCGGTACACCATGAGGTACACCTGTAGGTACATCATGTAGGTACATCATGCGGTACATCATGCGATACATCATACGGTACACCATGTTGAAACATCGTGCAACACACCATGTAGGTACATCCTGTAGGTACATTATGCGGTACACCATGTAGGTACATCATGCGGTAGATCATGCGATACACCATGTAGATACATCATGTAGATACACCATGTAGGTACATCATGCGATACACCATGTAGATACATCATGCGATACACCATGTATATACAGCATGCGGTACATCATGTAGATGCAGCATGCGGTACACCATGTAGGTACATCATGCAGTACATCATGTAGATACATCATGCGGTACACCATGTAGATACATCATGCGATACACCATGTAGATACCTCATGCGATACAGCATGTAGGTACATCATGCGATACACCATGTATATACATCATGCGATACACCATGTAGGTACAGCATGCGGTACATCAGGCGGTATATCATGTAGATACAGCATGCGGTACATCATGTAGATAAATCATGCGTTACACCATGTAGGTACATCATGTGGTACATCATGTAGATACATCATGCGGTACATCATGTAGATAAATCATGCGGTACACCATGTAGATACATCATGCGGTACATCATGTAGGTACATCATGCGGTACACCGTGTAGATATATCATGCGGTATATCATGTAGGTACATCATGCGGTACATAATGTAGTTACATCATGCGGTACCTCATGCGGTACATCTTGTAGATACAGCATGCGGTACACCATGTAGATACAGCATGCGGTACACCATGCAGTACATCATGCGGTACACCATGTAGATACCTCATGCGGTACACCATGTAGATACATCATGCGATACACCATGTGGTACATCATGCGGTACATCATGTAGGTACATCATGCGATACACCATGTAGGTATACCATGCGGTACATCATGTATATACATCATGAGGTACATCATGTAGGTACATCATGCGGTAAATCATGTAGATACATCATGCGGTACATTATATAGATATATCATGCGGTACACCATGTAGATACATCATGCGGTACATCATGTAGGTACATCATGTGGTACATCATGTAGGTACATCATGCGGTACACCATGTAGATACATCATGCGGTACATCATGTGGTACATCATGCGGTACACCATGTAGATACATCATGTAGGTACATTATGCGGTACATCATGCGGTACATCATGCGGTACATCATGTAGGTACATCATGCAGTACATCATGTAGGTACATCTGCGGTACACCATGTAGGTACATCATGCGGTACACCATGTAGATACATCATGTGGTACACCATGTAGATACATTATGCGATACACCAGTATGTACATCATGCGGTACTCATGCGATACCCATGTAGGTACATCATGCGGTACCTCAGCGATACACCATGTATGTACATAATGCAGTACCTCATGCGGTACACCATGTAGATACATCATGCGGTACTCATGCGAGTACACCATGTATGTACATCATGCGGTACCTCATGGCGATACACCATGTAGGTACATCATGGGGTAAACATCATGCGATACACCATGTATGTACATCATGCGGTACCTCATGCGGTACATCATGTAGATACATATGCGATACACCATGTAGTATATCATGCGATACACCATGTGGTACATCATGCGGGTATCATGCGGTACATCATGTAGGTACATCATGCGGTACACCATGTATGAACATCATGCGGTACCTCATGCGATACACCATGTAGGTACATCATGTAGATACATTATGCGTTACACCATGTAGGTACATCATATGGTACCTCATGCGGTACACCATGTAGGTACATCATGCGGTACATCATGTAGATACATCATGTGGTACACCATGTAGATACATCATGCGATACACCATGTAGATACATCATGCGATACACCATGTAGGTACATCATGCGATACACCATGTAGGTACATCATGCGGTACTCATGCGGTATATCATGTAGATCGCATGCGGTACATCATGTAGATACATCATGCGGTACACCATGTAGGTACATCATGCGGTACATCATGTAGAT
>JABXNX010003606.1:0-26088 GCA_014843695.1 Archivesica marissinica | reverse complement strand
ATTGCCTATGTATCATATTGGTATATCATGTTGTATTGCCTATGTATCGTATTGGTATATTGTGTTGTATTGCCTATGTATTGTATTGGTATATAGTGTTGTATTGCCTATGTATCGTATTGGTATATCGTGTTGTATTGCCTATGTATCGTATTGGTATATCGTGTTGTATTGCCTATGTATCGTATTGGTATATCGTGTTGTATTGCCTATGTATCGTATTGGTATATCGTGTTGTATTGCCTATGTATCGTATTGGTATATTATGTTGTATTGCCTATGTATCGTATTGGTATATTATGTTGTATTGCCTATGTATCGTATTGGTATATATGTTGTATTGCCTATGTGTATTGGTATATTAGTTGTATTGCCTATGTATCGTATTGGTATATAGTGTTGTATTGCCTATGTATCGTATTGGTATATAGTGTTGTATTGCCTATGTATCGTATTGGTATATAGTGTTGTATTGCCTATGTATCGTATTGGTATATAGTGTTGTATTGCCTATGTATCGTATTGGTATATCGTGTTGTATTGCCTGTGTATCGTATTGTATGTGTTGTATTGCCTATGTATCGTATTGGTATATAGTGTTGTATTGCCTGTGTATCATATTGGTATATAGTGTTGTATTGCCTATGTATCGTATTGGTATATAGTGTTGTATTGCCTGTGTATCGTATTGGTATATAGTGTTGTATTGCCTATGTATCGTATTGGTATATAGTGTTGTATTGCCTATGTATCGTATTGGTATATCGTGTTGTATTGCCTATGTATCGTATTGGTATATAGTGTTGTATTGCCTATGTATCGTATTGGTATATCGTGTTGTATTGCCTATGTATCGTATTGGTATATTGTGTTGTATTGCCTGTGTATCGTATTGGTATATAGTGTTGTATTGCCTATATAGCATATTGGTATATCATGTTGTATTGCCTGTGTATCGTATTGGTATATAGTGTTGTATTGCCTATGTATCGTATTGGTATATAGTGTTGTATTGCCTATGTATCGTATTGGTATATCATGTTGTATTGCCTATGTATCGTATTGGTATATAGTGTTGTATTGCCTATGTATCGTATTGGTATATCGTGTTGTATTGCCTATGTATCGTATTGGTATATTGTGTTGTATTGCCTATGTATCGTATTGGTATATCGTGTTGTATTGCCTATGTATCGTATTGGTATATAGTGTTGTATTGCCTATGTATCGTATTGGTATATAGTGTTGTATTGCCTATGTATCGTATTGGTATATCGTGTTGTATTGCCTATGTATCGTATTGGTATATCGTGTTGTATTGCCTGTGTATCGTATTGGTATATCGTGTTGTATTGCCTATGTATCGTATTGGTATATAGTGTTGTATTGCCTATGTATCGTATTGGTATATCATGTTGTATTGCCTGTGTATCGTATTGGTATATAGTGTTGTATTGCCTATGTATCGTATTGGTATATCGTGTTGTATTGCCTGTGTATCGTATTGGTATATCGTGTTGTATTGCCTATGTAGCGTATTGGTATATCGTGTTGTATTGCTGTGTATCGTATTGGTATATAGTGTTGTATTGCCTATGTATCGTATTGGTATATAGTGTTGTATTGCCTATGTATCGTATTGGTATATCATGTTGTATTGCCTATGTATCGTATTGGTATATCGTGTTGTATTGCCTATGTATCGTATTGGTATATTATGTTGTATTGCCTATGTATCGTATTGGTATATAGTGTTGTATTGCCTATGTATCGTATTGGTATATCGTGTTGTATTGCTTATGTATCGTATTGGTATATTGTGTTGTATTGCCTGTGTATAGTATTGGTATATAGTGTTGTATTGCCTATGTATCGTATTGGTATATTGTGTTGTATTGCATGTGTATCGTATTGGTATATGTGTTGTATTGCCTATGTATCATACTAGTATATAGTGTTGTATTGCCTATATAGCATATTGGTATATCATGTTGTATTGCCTATGTATCGTATTGGTATATAGTGTTGTATTGCCTATGTATCGTATTGGTATATTGTGTTGTATTGCCTATGTATCGTATTGGTATATTGTGTTGTATTGCCTATGTATCGTATTGGTATATCGTGTTGTATTGCCTATGTATCGTATTGGTATATTGTGTTGTATTGCCTATGTATCGTATTGGTATATAGTGTTGTATTGCCTATGTATCGTATTGGTATATAGTGTTGTATTGCCTATGTATCGTATTGGTATATCGTGTTGTATTGCCTATGTATCGTATTGGTATATCGTGTTGTATTGCCTATGTATCGTATTGGTATATCATGTTGTATTGCCTATGTATCGTATTGGTATATAGTGTTGTATTGCCTATGTATCGTATTGGTATATCGTGTTGTATTGCCTATGTATCGTATTGGTATATTGTGTTGTATTGCCTATGTATCGTATTGGTATATCGTGTTGTATTGCTATGTATCGTATTGGTATATGGTGTTGTATTGCCTATGTATCGTATTGGTATATCGTGTTGTATTGCCTATGTATCGTATTGGTATATAGTGTTGTATTGTCTATGTATCGTATTGGTATATATGTTGTATTGCCTATGTATCGTATTGGTATATCGTGTTGTATTGCCTATGTATCGTATTGGTATATCGTGTTGTATTGCCTATGTATCGTATTGGTATATAGTGTTGTATTGCCTATGTATCGTATTGGTATATCATGTTGTATTGCCTATGTATCGTATTGGTATATAGTGTTGTATTGCCTATGTATCGTATTGGTATATCGTGTTGTATTGCCTATGTATCGTATTGGTATATTGTGTTGTATTGCCTATGTATCGTATTGGTATATCGTGTTGTATTGCCTATGTATCGTATTGGTATATAGTGTTGTATTGCCTATGTATCGTATTGGTATATCATGTTGTATTGCCTATGTATCGTTGGTATATGTGTTGTATTGCCTATGTATCGTATTGGTATATCGTGTTGTATTGCCTATGTATCGTATTGGTATATAGTGTTGTATTGTCTATGTATCGTATTGGTATATAGTGTTGTATTGCCTATGTATCGTATTGGTATATCGTGTTGTATTGCCTATGTATCGTATTGGTATATATGTTTATTGCCTATGTATCGTATTGGTATATGTGTTGTATTGCCTATGTATCGTATTGGTATATTATGTTGTATTGTCTATGTATCGTATTGGTATATCGTGTTGTATTGCCTATGTATCGTATTGGTATATTATGTTGTATTGTCTATGTATCGTATTGGTATATCGTGTTGTATTGCCTATGTATCGTATTGGTATATTATGTTGTATTGTCTATGTATTGTATTGGTATATCGTGTTGTATTGCCTATGTATCGTATTGGTATATAGTGTTGTATTGCCTATGTATCGTATTGGTATATCGTGTTGTATTGCCTATGTATCGTATTGGTATATTATGTTGTATTGTCTATGTATCGTATTGGTATATAGTGTTGTATTGCCTATGTATCGTATTGGTATATAGTGTTGTATTGTCTATGTAACGTATTGGTATATAGTGTTGTATTGCCTATGTATCGTATTGGTATATAGTGTTGTATTGCCTATGTATCGTATTGGTATATAGTGTTGTATTGCCTATGTATCGTATTGGTATATTATGTTGTATTGCCTATGTATCGTATTGGTATATTATGTTGTATTGTCTATGTATCGTATTGGTATATAGTGTTGTATTGCCTATGTATCGTATTGGTATATAGTGTTGTATTACCTATGTATCGTATTGGTATATCGTGTTGTATTGCCTGTGTATCGTATTGGTATATCGTGTTGTATTGCCTATGTAACGTATTGGTATATTATGTTGTATTGCCTGTGTATCGTATTGGTATATTATGTTGTATTGCCTATGTATTGTATTGGTATATTATGTTGTATTGCCTGTGTATCGTATTGGTATATTATGTTGTATTGCCTGTGTATCGTATTGGTATATTATGTTGTATTGCCTATGTATTGTATTGGTATATTATGTTGTATTGCCTGTGTATCGTATTGGTATATTATGTTGTATTGCCTGTGTATCGTATTGGTATATTATGTTGTATTGCCTATGTATTGTATTGGTATATTATGTTGTATTGCCTGTGTATCGTATTGGTATATTATGTTGTATTGCCTATGTATTGTATTGGTATATCGTGTTGTATTGCCTATGTAACGTATTGGTATATCGTGTTGTATTGCCTATGTATTGTATTGGTATATCGTGTTGTATTGCCTATGTATCGTATTGGTATATTATGTTGTATTGCATAATTATGTATCGTATTGGTATATAGTGTTGTATTGTCTATGTAACGTATTGGTATATAGTGTTGTATTGCCTATGTACCGTATTTGTATATTATGTTGTATTGTCTATGTATCGTATTGGTATATTATGTTGTATTGTCTATGTATCGTATTGGCACATAGTGTTGTATTGTCTATGTATTGTATTGGTATATTATGTTGTATTGCCTATGTATTGTATTGGTATATTATGTTGTATTGCCTATGTAACGTATTGGTATATTATGTTGTATTGCCTGTGTAACGTATTGGTATATCGTGTTGTATTGCCTATGTATCGTATTGGTATATTATGTTGTATTGCCTATGTATCGTATTGGTATATTATGTTGTATTGTCTATGTATCGTATTGGTATATTATGTTGTATTGTCTATGTATCGTATTGGTATATTATGTTGTATTGTCTATGTATTGTATTGGTATATTATGTTGTATTGTCTATGTAACGTATTGGTATATCGTGTTGTATTATCTATGTATCGTATTGGTATATCGTGTTGTATTGTCTATGTAACGTATTGGTATATTATGTTGTATTGTCTATGTAACGTACTGGTATATTATGTTGTATTGCCTATGTAACGTATTGGTATATTATGTTGTATTGTCTATGTAACGTATTGGTATATCGTGTTGTATTGTCTATGTATCGTATTGGTATATTATGTTGTATTGCCTGTGTATCGTATTGGTATATTATGTTGTATTGCCTGTGTATCGTATTGGTATATTATGTTGTATTGCCTGTGTAACGTATTGGTATATCATGTTGTATTGCCTATGTATCGTATTGGTATATCGTGTTGTATTGCCTATGTATCGTATTAGTATATCGTGTTGTATTGTCTATGTATCGTATTAGTATATAATGTTGTATTGTCTATGTATCGTATTGGTATATTATGTTGTATTGTCTATGTATTGTATTGGTATATCGTGTTGTATTGTCTATGTATCGTATTAGTATATAATGTTGTATTGTCTATGTATCGTATTGGTATATTATGTTGTATTGTCTATGTATCGTATTGGTATATCGTGTTGTATTGCCTATGTATCGTATTGGTATATCGTGTTGTATTGTCTATGTATCGTATTAGTATATAATGTTGTATTGTCTATGTATCGTATTGGTATATTATGTTGTATTGTCTATGTATCGTATTGGTATATCGTGTTGTATTGTCTATGTATCGTATTGGTATATTATGTTGTATTGTCTATGTATCGTATTGGTATATTATGTTGTATTGCCTATGTATCGTATTGGTATATAGTGTTGTATTGCCTATGTATCGTATTGGTATATAGTGTTGTATTGCCTATATGTATTGGTATATCGTGTTGTATTGCCTATGTATCGTATTGGTATATTATGTTGTATTGCCTGTGTATCGTATTGGTATATCGTGTTGTATTGTCTATGTATCGTATTGGTATATTATGTTGTATTGCCTGTGTATTGTATTGGTATATCGTGTTGTGTTGTCTATGTATCGTATTGGTATATTATGTTGTATTGTCTATGTATCGTATTGGTATATTATGTTGTATTGCCTGTGTATTGTATTGGTATATCGTGTTGTATTGCCTATGTATCGTATTGGTATATTATGTTGCATTGTCTATGTATCGTATTGGTATATCGTGTTGTATTGCCTATGTATCGTATTGGTATATTATGTTGTATTGTCTATGTATCGTATTGGTATATTATGTTGTATTGTCTATGTATCGTATTGGTATATTATGTTGTATTGCCTGTGTATCGTATTGGTATATTATGTTGTATTGCCTATGTAGCGTATTGGTATATAGTGTTGTATTACCTATGTATCGTATTGGTATATAGTGTTGTATTGCCTATGTATCGTATTGGTATATCGTGTTGTATTGTCTATGTAACGTATTGGTATATTATGTTGTATTGTCTATGTAACGTATTGGTATATTATGTTGTATTGTCTATGTATCGTATTGGTATATTATGTTGTATTGCCTATGTATCGTATTGGTATATCGTGTTGTATTGCCTATGTAGCGTATTGGTATATTATGTTGTATTGCCTATGTATCGTATTGGTATATCGTGTTGTATTGCCTATGTATCGTATTGGTGTATTATGTTGTATTGCCTATGTAACGTATTGGTATATTATGTTGTATTGTCTATGTAACGTATTGGTATATTATGTTGTATTGCCTATGTAACGTATTGGTATATTATGTTGTATTGTCTGTGTATCGTATTGGTATATTATGTTGTATTGCCTGTGTATCGTATTGGTATATCGTGTTGTATTGTCTATGTATTGTATTGGTATATTATGTTGTATTGCCTATGTATTGTATTGGTATATTATGTTGTATTGGCTATGTAACGTATTGGTATATTATGTTGTATTGCCTGTGTAACGTATTGGTATATCGTGTTGTATTGCCTATGTATAGTATTGGTATATTATGTTGTATTGCCTATGTATCGTATTGGTATATTATGTTGTATTGTCTATGTATCGTATTGGTATATCGTGTTGTATTGCCTATGTATCGTATTGGTATATTATGTTGTATTGTCTATGTATCGTATTGGTATATCGTGTTGTATTGTCTATGTATCGTATTGGTATATCGTGTTGTATTGTCTATGTATCGTATTGGTATATTATGTTGTATTGCCTATGTATCGTATTGGTATATTATGTTGTATTGTCTATGTATTGTATTGGTATATTATGTTGTATTGTCTATGTAACGTATTGGTATATCGTGTTGTATTATCTATGTATCGTATTGGTATATCGTGTTGTATTGTCTATGTAACGTATTGGTATATTATGTTGTATTGTCTATGTAACGTACTGGTATATTATGTTGTATTGCCTATGTAACGTATTGGTATATTATGTTGTATTGTCTATGTAACGTATTGGTATATCGTGTTGTATTGTCTATGTATCGTATTGGTATATTATGTTGTATTGCCTGTGTATCGTATTGGTATATTATGTTGTATTGCCTGTGTATCGTATTGGTATATTATGTTGTATTGCCTGTGTAACGTATTGGTATATCATGTTGTATTGCCTATGTATCGTATTGGTATATCGTGTTGTATTGCCTATGTATCGTATTAGTATATCGTGTTGTATTGTCTATGTATCGTATTAGTATATAATGTTGTATTGTCTATGTATCGTATTGGTATATTATGTTGTATTGTCTATGTATTGTATTGGTATATCGTGTTGTATTGTCTATGTATCGTATTGGTATATAATGTTGTATTGTCTATGTATCGTATTGGTATATTATGTTGTATTGTCTATGTATCGTATTGGTATATCGTGTTGTATTGTCTATGTATCGTATTGGTATATTATGTTGTATTGCCTATGTATTGTATTGGTATATCGTGTTGTATTGCCTATGTATTGTATTGGTATATCGTGTTGTATTGTCTATGTATCGTAATGGTATATTATGTTGTATTGTCTATGTATCGTATTGGTATATTATGTTGTATTGTCTATGTATCGTATTGGTATATTATGTTGTATTGCCTATGTATCGTATTGGTATATAGTGTTGTATTGCCTATGTATCGTATTGGTATATAGTGTTGTATTGCCTATGTATCGTATTGGTATATCGTGTTGTATTGCCTATGTATCGTATTGGTATATTATGTTGTATTGCCTGTGTATCGTATTGGTATATCGTGTTGTATTGTCTATGTATCGTATTGGTATATTATGTTGTATTGCCTGTGTATTGTATTGGTATATCGTGTTGTGTTGTCTATGTATCGTATTGGTATATTATGTTGTATTGCCTATGTATCGTATTGGTATATTATGTTGTATTGCCTGTGTATTGTATTGGTATATCGTGTTGTATTGCCTATGTATCGTATTGGTATATTATGTTGCATTGTCTATGTATCGTATTGGTATATCGTGTTGTATTGCCTATGTATCGTATTGGTATATTATGTTGTATTGTCTATGTATCGTATTGGTATATTATGTTGTATTGCCTATGTAACGTATTGGTATATTATGTTATATTGCATAATTATGTATCGTATTGGTATATCATGTTGTATTGTCTATGTATCGTATTGGTATATTATGTTGTATTGCCTATGTAACGTATTGGTATATTATGTTATATTGCATAATTATGTATCGTATTGGTATATCATGTTGTATTGTCTATGTAACGTATTGGTATATTATGTTATATTGCATAATTATGTATTGTATTGGTATATAGTGTTGTATTGTCTATGTATCGTATTGGTATATCGTGTTGTATTGCCTATGTATCGTATTGGTATATCGTGTTGTATTGCCTATGTATCGTATTGGTATATTATGTTGTATTGCCTATGTATTGTATTGGTATATCGTGTTGTATTGTCTATGTATCGTATTGGTATATTATGTTGTATTGTCTATGTATCGTATTGGTATATTATGTTGTATTGTCTATGTATCGTATTGGTATATTATGTTGTATTGTCTATGTATCGTATTGGTATATTATGTTGTATTGCCTGTGTATCGTATTGGTATATTATGTTGTATTGTCTATGTATCGTATTGGTATATCGTGTTGTATTGTCTATGTATCGTATTGGTATATTATGTTGTATTGCCTATGTATTGTATTGGTATATCGTGTTGTATTGCCTATGTATTGTATTGGTATATCGTGTTGTATTGTCTATGTATCGTAATGGTATATTATGTTGTATTGTCTATGTATCGTATTGGTATATTATGTTGTATTGTCTATGTATCGTATTGGTATATTATGTTGTATTGCCTATGTATCGTATTGGTATATAGTGTTGTATTGCCTATGTATCGTATTGGTATATAGTGTTGTATTGCCTATGTATACGTATTGGTATATCGTGTTGTATTGCCTATGTATCGTATTGGTATATTATGTTGTATTGCCTGTGTATCGTATTGGTATATCGTGTTGTATTGTCTATGTATCGTATTGGTATATTATGTTGTATTGCCTGTGTATTGTATTGGTATATCGTGTTGTGTTGTCTATGTATCGTATTGGTATATTATGTTGTATTGCCTATGTATCGTATTGGTATATTATGTTGTATTGCCTGTGTATTGTATTGGTATATCGTGTTGTATTGCCTATGTATCGTATTGGTATATTATGTTGCATTGTCTATGTATCGTATTGGTATATCGTGTTGTATTGCCTATGTATCGTATTGGTATATTATGTTGTATTTTCTATGTATCGTATTGGTATATTATGTTGTATTGCCTATGTAACGTATTGGTATATTATGTTATATTGCATAATTATGTATCGTATTGGTATATCATGTTGTATTGTCTATGTATCGTATTGGTATATTATGTTGTATTGCCTATGTAACGTATTGGTATATTATGTTATATTGCATAATTATGTATCGTATTGGTATATCATGTTGTATTGTCTATGTAACGTATTGGTATATTATGTTATATTGCATAATTATGTATTGTATTGGTATATAGTGTTGTATTGTCTATGTATCGTATTGGTATATCATGTTGTATTGCCTATGTATTGTATTGGTATATCGTGTTGTATTGTCTATGTATTGTATTGGTATATCGTGTTGTATTGCCTATGTAACGTATTGGTATATCGTGTTGTATTGCCTATGTATTGTATTAGTATATCGTGTTGTATTGTCTATGTATCGTATTGGTATATTATGTTGTATTGTCTATGTAACGTATTGGTATATTATGTTGTATTGTCTATGTATCGTATTGGTATATTATGTTGTATTGTCTATGTATCGTATTGGTATATTATGTTGCATTGTCTATGTATCGTATTGGTATATTATGTTGTATTGCCTATGTATTGTATTAGTATATTATGTTGTATTGTCTATGTATCGTATTGGTATATTATGTTATATTGTCTATGTATTGTATTGGTATATCGTGTTGTATTGTCTATGTATCGTATTGGTATATCGTGTTGTATTGCCTATGTAACGTATTGGTATATTATGTTGTATTGCCTGTGTATCGTATTGGTATATTATGTTGTATTGCCTGTGTATCGTATTGGTATATTATGTTGTATTGTCTATGTATCGTATTGGTATATCGTGTTGTATTGCCTATGTATCGTATTGGTATATTATGTTGTATTGTCTATGTATCGTATTGGTATATCGTGTTGTATTGCCTATGTATCGTATTGGTATATTATGTTGTATTGTCTATGTATTGTATTGGTATATCGTGTTGTATTGCCTATGTATCGTATTGGTATATAGTGTTGTATTGCCTATGTATCGTATTGGTATATCGTGTTGTATTGCCTATGTATCGTATTGGTATATTATGTTGTATTGTCTATGTATCGTATTGGTATATAGTGTTGTATTGCCTATGTATCGTATTGGTATATAGTGTTGTATTGTCTATGTAACGTATTGGTATATAGTGTTGTATTGCCTATGTATCGTATTGGTATATAGTGTTGTATTGCCTATGTATCGTATTGGTATATAGTGTTGTATTGCCTATGTATCGTATTGGTATATTATGTTGTATTGCCTATGTATCGTATTGGTATATTATGTTGTATTGTCTATGTATCGTATTGGTATATAGTGTTGTATTGCCTATGTATCGTATTGGTATATAGTGTTGTATTACCTATGTATCGTATTGGTATATCGTGTTGTATTGCCTGTGTATCGTATTGGTATATCGTGTTGTATTGCCTATGTAACGTATTGGTATATTATGTTGTATTGCCTGTGTATCGTATTGGTATATTATGTTGTATTGCCTATGTATTGTATTGGTATATTATGTTGTATTGCCTGTGTATCGTATTGGTATATTATGTTGTATTGCCTGTGTATCGTATTGGTATATTATGTTGTATTGCCTATGTATTGTATTGGTATATTATGTTGTATTGCCTGTGTATCGTATTGGTATATTATGTTGTATTGCCTGTGTATCGTATTGGTATATTATGTTGTATTGCCTATGTATTGTATTGGTATATTATGTTGTATTGCCTGTGTATCGTATTGGTATATTATGTTGTATTGCCTATGTATTGTATTGGTATATCGTGTTGTATTGCCTATGTAACGTATTGGTATATCGTGTTGTATTGCCTATGTATTGTATTGGTATATCGTGTTGTATTGCCTATGTATCGTATTGGTATATTATGTTGTATTGCATAATTATGTATCGTATTGGTATATAGTGTTGTATTGTCTATGTAACGTATTGGTATATAGTGTTGTATTGCCTATGTACCGTATTTGTATATTATGTTGTATTGTCTATGTATCGTATTGGTATATTATGTTGTATTGTCTATGTATCGTATTGGCACATAGTGTTGTATTGTCTATGTATTGTATTGGTATATTATGTTGTATTGCCTGTGTATCGTATTGGTATATTATGTTGTATTGTCTATGTATCGTATTGGTATATTATGTTGTATTGCCTGTGTATCGTATTGGTATATTATGTTGTATTGTCTATGTATCGTATTGGTATATCGTGTTGTATTGTCTATGTATCGTATTGGTATATTATGTTGTATTGCCTATGTATTGTATTGGTATATCGTGTTGTATTGCCTATGTATTGTATTGGTATATCGTGTTGTATTGTCTATGTATCGTAATGGTATATTATGTTGTATTGTCTATGTATCGTATTGGTATATAGTGTTGTATTGCCTATGTATCGTATTGGTATATAGTGTTGTATTGCCTATGTATACGTATTGGTATATCGTGTTGTATTGCCTATGTATCGTATTGGTATATTATGTTGTATTGCCTGTGTATCGTATTGGTATATTATGTTGTATTGCCTATGTAACGTATTGGTATATTATGTTATATTGCATAATTATGTATCGTATTGGTATATCATGTTGTATTGTCTATGTAACGTATTGGTATATTATGTTATATTGCATAATTATGTATTGTATTGGTATATAGTGTTGTATTGTCTATGTATCGTATTGGTATATCGTGTTGTATTGCCTATGTATCGTATTGGTATATCGTGTTGTATTGCCTATGTATCGTATTGGTATATTATGTTGTATTGCCTATGTATTGTATTGGTATATCGTGTTGTATTGTCTATGTATCGTATTGGTATATCATGTTGTATTGTCTATGTAACGTATTGGTATATTATGTTATATTGCATAATTATGTATTGTATTGGTATATAGTGTTGTATTGTCTATGTATCGTATTGGTATATCGTGTTGTATTGCCTATGTATCGTATTGGTATATCGTGTTGTATTGCCTATGTATCGTATTGGTATATTATGTTGTATTGCCTATGTATTGTATTGGTATATCGTGTTGTATTGTCTATGTATCGTATTGGTATATTATGTTGTATTGTCTATGTATCGTATTGGTATATTATGTTGTATTGTCTATGTATCGTATTGGTATATTATGTTGTATTGTCTATGTATCGTATTGGTATATTATGTTGTATTGCCTGTGTATCGTATTGGTATATTATGTTGTATTGTCTATGTATCGTATTGGTATATCGTGTTGTATTGTCTATGTATCGTATTGGTATATTATGTTGTATTGCCTATGTATTGTATTGGTATATCGTGTTGTATTGCCTATGTATTGTATTGGTATATCGTGTTGTATTGTCTATGTATCGTAATGGTATATTATGTTGTATTGTCTATGTATCGTATTGGTATATTATGTTGTATTGTCTATGTATCGTATTGGTATATTATGTTGTATTGCCTATGTATCGTATTGGTATATAGTGTTGTATTGCCTATGTATCGTATTGGTATATAGTGTTGTATTGCCTATGTATCGTATTGGTATATCGTGTTGTATTGCCTATGTATCGTATTGGTATATTATGTTGTATTGCCTGTGTATCGTATTGGTATATCGTGTTGTATTGTCTATGTATCGTATTGGTATATTATGTTGTATTGCCTGTGTATTGTATTGGTATATCGTGTTGTGTTGTCTATGTATCGTATTGGTATATTATGTTGTATTGCCTATGTATCGTATTGGTATATTATGTTGTATTGCCTGTGTATTGTATTGGTATATCGTGTTGTATTGCCTATGTATCGTATTGGTATATTATGTTGCATTGTCTATGTATCGTATTGGTATATCGTGTTGTATTGCCTATGTATCGTATTGGTATATTATGTTGTATTGTCTATGTATCGTATTGGTATATTATGTTGTATTGCCTATGTATCGTATTGGTATATTATGTTGTATTGCCTATGTATCGTATTGGTATATCATGTTGTATTGCCTATGTATCGTATTGGTATATTATGTTGTATTGCCTATGTAACGTATTGGTATATTATGTTGTATTGCCTATGTATCGTATTGGTATATCATGTTGTATTGTCTATGTAACGTATTGGTATATTATGTTATATTGCATAATTATGTATTGTATTGGTATATAGTGTTGTATTGTCTATGTATCGTATTGGTATATCGTGTTGTATTGCCTATGTATCGTATTGGTATATCGTGTTGTATTGCCTATGTATCGTATTGGTATATTATGTTGTATTGCCTATGTATTGTATTGGTATATCGTGTTGTATTGTCTATGTATCGTATTGGTATATTATGTTGTATTGTCTATGTATCGTATTGGTATATTATGTTGTATTGTCTATGTATCGTATTGGTATATTATGTTGTATTGTCTATGTATCGTATTGGTATATTATGTTGTATTGCCTATGTATCGTATTGGTATATCGTGTTGTATTGTCTATGTATCGTATTGGTATATTATGTTGTATTGTCTATGTATCGTATTGGTATATTATGTTGTATTGCCTATGTATCGTATTGGTATATTATGTTGTATTGTCTATGTATCGTATTGGTATATTATGTTGTATTGCCTATGTAACGTATTGGTATATTATGTTATATTGCTAATTATGTATCGTATTGGTATATCATGTTGTATTGTCTATGTATCGTATTGGTATATTATGTTGTATTGCCTATGTAACGTATTGGTATATTATGTTATATTGCATATTATGTATTGTATTGGTATATAGTGTTGTATTGTCTATGTATCGTATTGGTATATCGTGTTGTATTGCCTATGTATCGTATTGGTATATCGTGTTGTATTGCCTATGTATCGTATTGGTATATCGTGTTGTATTGCCTATGTATTGTATTGGTATATCGTGTTGTATTGTCTATGTATCGTATGGTATATGTTGTATTGTCTATGTATCGTATTGGTATATTATGTTGTATTGTCTATGTATCGTATTGGTATATTATGTTGTATTGCCTATGTATCGTATTGGTATATAGTGTTGTATTGCCTATGTATCGTATTGGTATATAGTGTTGTATTGCCTATGTATCGTATTGGTATATCGTGTTGTATTGCCTATGTATCGTATTGGTATATTATGTTGTATTGCCTATGTATCGTATTGGTATATCGTGTTGTATTGTCTATGTATCGTATTGGTATATTATGTTGTATTGCCTGTGTATTGTATTGGTATATCGTGTTGTATTGTCTATGTATCGTATTGGTATATTGTGTTGTATTGCCTATGTATCGTATTGGTATATTATGTTGTATTGCCTGTGTATTGTATTGGTATATGTGTTGTATTGCCTATGTATCGTATTGGTATATTGTGTTGTATTGCCTATGTATCGTATTGGTATATCGTGTTGTATTGCCTATGTATCGTATTGGTATATTGTTGTATTGCTTGTATCGTATTGGTATATTTGTTGTATTGCCTATGTACGTATTGGTATATTGTTTTGTGTGTTTTGTTTTTTGTTGTTTGTTGTTTTTGTTTGTTGTTTTTGTTTGGTATTTGTGTATTGCTTGTACGTATTGGTATATTATGTTTATTGCTATGTATGTATTGGTATATAGTGTTGTATTGCCTATGTATCGTATTGGTATATCATGTTGTATTGCCTATGTATCGTATTGGTATATAGTGTTGTATTGCCTATGTATCGTATTGGTATATCGTGTTGTATTGCCTATGTATCGTATTGGTATATGTGTTGTATTGCCTGTGTATCATATTGGTACATCGTGTTGTATTGCCTATGTATCGTATTGGTATATTGTGTTGTATTGCCTGTGTATAGTATTGGTATATAGTGTTGTATTGCCTATGTATCGTATTGGTATATAGTGTTGTATTGCTTATGTATCGTATTGGTATATAGTGTTGTATTGCCTGTGTAACATATTGGTATATAGTGTTGTATTGCCTGTGTAACATATTGGTATATAGTGTTGTATTGCCTATGTATCGTATTGGTATATCATGTTGTATTACCTGTGTATTGTATTGGTATATAGTGTTGTATTGCCTATGTATCATATTGGTATATTATGTTATATTGCCTATGTATCGTATTAGTATATATTGTTGTATTGCCTATGTATCGTATTGGTATATAGTGTTGTATTGTTTATGTATCGTATTGGTATATAGTGTTGTATTGCCTATGTATCGTATTGGTATATCGTGTTGTATTGCCTATGTATCGTATTGGTATATCGTGTTGTATTGCCTATGTATCGTATTGGTATATCGTGTTGTATTGCCTGTGTATCGTATTGGTATATCGTGTTGTATTGCCTATGTATCGTATTGGTATATAGTGTTGTATTGCCTATGTATCGTATTGGTATATCGTGTTGTATTGCCTGTGTATATTATTTGTATATAGTGTTGTATTGCCTATGTATCGTACTGGTATATAGTGTTGTATTGCCTGTGTATCGTATTGGTATATAGTGTTGTATTGCCTGTGTATAGTATTGGTATATCGTGTTGTATTGCCTGTGTAACATATTAGTATAGTGTTGTATTACCTATGTATCGTATTAGTATATAGTGTTGTATTGCCTGTGTAACATATTAGTATATAGTGTTGTATTGCCTTTGTATCGTATTAGTATATCGTGTTGTATTGCCTGTGTATCGTATTGGTATATAGTGTTGTATTGCCTATGTATCGTATTGGTATATAGTGTTGTATTGCCTATGTATCGTATTGGTATATCGTGTTGTATTGCCTGTGTATATTATTTGTATATAGTGTTGTATTGCCTATGTATCGTACTGGTATATAGTGTTGTATTGCCTGTGTATCGTATTGGTATATAGTGTTGTATTGCCTGTGTATAGTATTGGTATATCGTGTTGTATTGCCTGTGTAACATATTAGTATAGTGTTGTATTACCTATGTATCGTATTAGTATATCGTGTTGTATTGCCTGTGTATCGTATTGGTATATCGTGTTGTATTGCCTATGTATCGTATTGGTATATAGTGTTGTATTGCCTATGTATCGTATTGGTATATCGTGTTGTATTGCCTGTGTATATTATTTGTATATAGTGTTGTATTGCCTATGTATCGTACTGGTATATAGTGTTGTATTGCCTGTGTATCGTATTGGTATATAGTGTTGTATTGCCTGTGTATAGTATTGGTATATCGTGTTGTATTGCCTGTGTAACATATTAGTATAGTGTTGTATTACCTATGTATCGTATTAGTATATCGTGTTGTATTGCCTGTGTATCGTATTGGTATATAGTGTTGTATTGCCTATGTATCGTATTAGTATATCGTGTTGTATTGCCTGTGTATAGTATTGGAATATAGTGTTGTATTGCCTATATAGCATATTGGTATATCATGTTGTATTGTATATGTATCGTAATGGTATATTATGTTGTATTGTCTATGTATCGTATTGGTATATTATGTTGTATTGTCTATGTATCGTATTGGTATATTATGTTGTATTGCCTATGTATCGTATTGGTATATAGTGTTGTATTGCCTATGTATCGTATTGGTATATAGTGTTGTATTGCCTATGTATACGTATTGGTATATCGTGTTGTATTGCCTATGTATCGTATTGGTATATTATGTTGTATTGCCTGTGTATCGTATTGGTATATCGTGTTGTATTGTCTATGTATCGTATTGGTATATTATGTTGTATTGCCTGTGTATTGTATTGGTATATCGTGTTGTGTTGTCTATGTATCGTATTGGTATATTATGTTGTATTGCCTATGTATCGTATTGGTATATTATGTTGTATTGCCTGTGTATTGTATTGGTATATCGTGTTGTATTGCCTATGTATCGTATTGGTATATTATGTTGCATTGTCTATGTATCGTATTGGTATATCGTGTTGTATTGCCTATGTATCGTATTGGTATATTATGTTGTATTTTCTATGTATCGTATTGGTATATTATGTTGTATTGCCTATGTAACGTATTGGTATATTATGTTATATTGCATAATTATGTATCGTATTGGTATATCATGTTGTATTGTCTATGTATCGTATTGGTATATTATGTTGTATTGCCTATGTAACGTATTGGTATATTATGTTATATTGCATAATTATGTATCGTATTGGTATATCATGTTGTATTGTCTATGTAACGTATTGGTATATTATGTTATATTGCATAATTATGTATTGTATTGGTATATAGTGTTGTATTGTCTATGTATCGTATTGGTATATCGTGTTGTATTGCCTATGTATCGTATTGGTATATCGTGTTGTATTGTCTATGTATCGTATTGGTATATCGTGTTGTATTGCCTATGTATCGTATTGGTATATCGTGTTGTATTGCCTATGTATTGTATTGGTATATCGTGTTGTATTGTCTATGTATCGTATTGGTATATTATGTTGTATTGTCTATGTATCGTATTGGTATATTATGTTGTATTGTCTATGTATCGTATTGGTATATTATGTTGTATTGTCTATGTATCGTATTGGTATATCGTGTTGTATTGCCTATGTATCGTATTGGTATATCGTGTTGTATTGCCTATGTATCGTATTGGTATATTATGTTGTATTGCCTATGTATGTATTGGTATATCGTGTTGTATTGTCTATGTATCGTATTGGTATATTATGTTGTATTGTCTATGTATCGTATTGGTATATTATGTTGTATTGTCTATGTATCGTATTGGTATATTATGTTGTATTGTCTATGTATCGTATTGGTATATTATGTTGTATTGCCTGTGTATCGTATTGGTATATTATGTTGTATTGTCTATGTATCGTATTGGTATATCGTGTTGTATTGTCTATGTATCGTATTGGTATATTATGTTGTATTGCCTATGTATTGTATTGGTATATCGTGTTGTATTGCCTATGTATTGTATTGGTATATCGTGTTGTATTGTCTATGTATCGTAATGGTATATTATGTTGTATTGTCTATGTATCGTATTGGTATATTATGTTGTATTGTCTATGTATCGTATTGGTATATTATGTTGTATTGCCTATGTATCGTATTGGTATATAGTGTTGTATTGCCTATGTATCGTATTGGTATATAGTGTTGTATTGCCTATGTATACGTATTGGTATATCGTGTTGTATTGCCTATGTATCGTATTGGTATATTATGTTGTATTGCCTGTGTATCGTATTGGTATATCGTGTTGTATTGTCTATGTATCGTATTGGTATATTATGTTGTATTGCCTGTGTATTGTATTGGTATATCGTGTTGTGTTGTCTATGTATCGTATTGGTATATTATGTTGTATTGCCTATGTATCGTATTGGTATATTATGTTGTATTGCCTGTGTATTGTATTGGTATATCGTGTTGTATTGCCTATGTATCGTATTGGTATATTATGTTGCATTGTCTATGTATCGTATTGGTATATCGTGTTGTATTGCCTATGTATCGTATTGGTAAATTATGTTGTATTTTCTATGTATCGTATTGGTATATTATGTTGTATTGCCTATGTAACGTAATGGTATATTATGTTATATTGCATAATTATGTATCGTATTGGTATATCATGTTGTATTGTCTATGTATCGTATTGGTATATTATGTTGTATTGCCTATGTAACGTATTGGTATATTATGTTATATTGCATAATTATGTATCGTATTGGTATATCATGTTGTATTGTCTATGTAACGTATTGGTATATTATGTTATATTGCATAATTATGTATTGTATTGGTATATAGTGTTGTATTGTCTATGTATCGTATTGGTATATCGTGTTGTATTGCCTATGTATCGTATTGGTATATCGTGTTGTATTGCCTATGTATCGTATTGGTATATTATGTTGTATTGCCTATGTATTGTATTGGTATATCGTGTTGTATTGCTATGTATCGTATTGGTATATGGTGTTATATTGCCTATGTATCGTATTGGTATATCGTGTTGTATTGCCTATGTATCGTATTGGTATATAGTGTTGTATTGTCTATATAGCATATTGGTATATCATGTTGTATTGCCTGTGTATCGTATTGGTATATAGTGTTGTATTGCCTATGTATCGTATTAGTATATCGTGTTGTATTGCCTATGTATCGTATTGGTATATAGTGTTGTATTGCCTATATAGCATATTGGTATATCATGTTGTATTGCCTATGTATCGTATTGGTATATAGTGTTGTATTGCCTATGTATCGTATTGGTATATCGTGTTGTATTGCCTATGTATCGTATAGGTATATCGTGTTGTATTGCCTGTGTATCATATTGGTACATCGTGTTGTATTGCCTATGTATCGTATTGGTATATTGTGTTGTATTGCCTGTGTATAGTATTGGTATATAGTGTTGTATTGCCTATGTATCGTATTGGTATATAGTGTTGTATTGCTTATGTATCGTATTGGTATATAGTGTTGTATTGCCTGTGTAACATATTGGTATATAGTGTTGTATTGCCTGTGTAACATATTGGTATATAGTGTTGTATTGCCTATGTATCGTATTGGTATATCATGTTGTATTACCTGTGTATTGTATTGGTATATAGTGTTGTATTGCCTATGTATCATATTGGTATATTATGTTATATTGCCTATGTATCGTATTAGTATATATTGTTGTATTGCCTATGTATCGTATTGGTATATAGTGTTGTATTGTTTATGTATCGTATTGGTATATAGTGTTGTATTGCCTATGTATCGTATTGGTATATCGTGTTGTATTGCCTATGTATCGTATTGGTATATCGTGTTGTATTGCCTATGTATCGTATTGGTATATCGTGTTGTATTGCCTGTGTATCGTATTGGTATATCGTGTTGTATTGCCTATGTATCGTATTGGTATATAGTGTTGTATTGCCTATGTATCGTATTGGTATATCGTGTTGTATTGCCTGTGTATATTATTTGTATATAGTGTTGTATTGCCTATGTATCGTACTGGTATATAGTGTTGTATTGCCTGTGTATCGTATTGGTATATAGTGTTGTATTGCCTGTGTATAGTATTGGTATATCGTGTTGTATTGCCTGTGTAACATATTAGTATAGTGTTGTATTACCTATGTATCGTATTAGTATATAGTGTTGTATTGCCTGTGTAACATATTAGTATATAGTGTTGTATTGCCTTTGTAACATATTGGTATATAGTGTTGTATTGCCTATGTATCGTATTGGTATATCGTGTTGTATTGCCTATGTATAGTATTGGTATATCGTGTTGTATTGCCTATGTATAGTATTGGTATATTATGTTGTATTGTCTATGTATCGTATTGGTATATTGTGTTGTATTGCCTATGTATCGTATTGGTATATAGTGTTGTATTGCCTATATAGCATATTGGTATATCATGTTGTATTGCCTGTGTATCGTATTGGTATATAGTGTTGTATTGCCTATGTATCGTATTTGTATATCGTGTTGTATTGCCTATGTATCGTATTGGTATATGGTGTTGTATTGCCTGTGTATCGTATTGGTATATAGTGTTGTATTGCCTATGTATCGTATTGGTATATCGTGTTGTATTGCCTATGTACATATTGGTATAGTGTTGTATTGCCTATGTATCGTATTGGTATATAGTGTTGTATTGCCTATGTATCGTATTGGTATATAGTGTTGTATTGCCTATGTACGTATTGGTATATAGTGTTGTATTGCCTATGTATCGTATTGGTATATCGTGTTGTATTGCCTATGTATCGTATTGGTATATCGTGTTGTATTGCCTATGTATAGTATTGGTATATTATGTTGTATTGCTATGTATCGTATTGGTATATTGTGTGTATTGCCTATGTATCGTATTGGTATATAGTGTTGTATTGCCTATATAGCATATTGGTATATCATGTTGTATTGCCTGTGTATCGTATTGGTATATAGTGTTGTATTGCCTATGTATCGTATTGGTATATCGTGTTGTATTGCCTATGTATCGTATTGGTATATAGTGTTGTATTGCCTATATAGCATATTGGTATATCATGTTGTATTGCCTATGTATCGTATTGGTATATAGTGTTGTATTGCCTATATAGCATATTGGTATATCATGTTGTATTGCCTGTGTATCGTATTGGTATATAGTGTTGTATTGCCTATGTATCGTATTAGTATATCGTGTTGTATTGCCTGTGTATAGTATTGGAATATAGTGTTGTATTGCCTATATAGCATATTGGTATATCATGTTGTATTGCCTATGTATCGTATTGGTATATAGTGTTGTATTGCCTATGTATCGTATTGGTATATCGTGTTGTATTGCCTATGTATCGTATAGGTATATCGTGTTGTATTGCCTGTGTATCATATTGGTACATCGTGTTGTATTGCCTATGTATCGTATTGGTATATTGTGTTGTATTGCCTGTGTATAGTATTGGTATATAGTGTTGTATTGCCTATGTATCGTATTGGTATATCGTGTTGTATTGCCTGTGTATCATATTGGTATATCGTGTTGTATTGCCTATGTAGTGCATTGGTATATCGTGTTGTATTGCATGTGTATCGTATTGGTATATAGTGTTGTATTGCCTATGTATCGTATTGGTATATAGTGTTGTATTGCCTATGTATCGTATTGGTATATCGTGTTGTATTGCCTATGTATCGTATTGGTATATCGTGTTGTATTGCCTATGTATCGTATTGGTATATTATGTTGTATTGCCTATGTATCGTATTGGTATATAGTGTTGTATTGCCTATGTATCGTATTGGTATATCGTGTTGTATTGCTTATGTATCGTATTGGTATATTGTGTTGTATTGCCTGTGTATAGTATTGGTATATAGTGTTGTATTGCCTATGTATCGTATTGGTATATTGTGTTGTATTGCCTGTGTATCGTATTGGTATATCGTGTTGTATTGCCTATGTATCATACTAGTATATAGTGTTGTATTGCCTATATAGCATATTGGTATATCATGTTGTATTGCCTATGTATCGTATTGGTATATAGTGTTGTATTGCCTATGTATCGTATTGGTATATCGTGTTGTATTGCCTATGTATCGTATAGGTATATCGTGTTGTATTGCCTGTGTATCATATTGGTACATCGTGTTGTATTGCCTATGTATCGTATTGGTATATTGTGTTGTATTGCCTGTGTATAGTATTGGTATATAGTGTTGTATTGCCTATGTATCGTATTGGTATATCGTGTTGTATTGCCTGTGTATCATATTGGTATATCGTGTTGTATTGCCTATGTAGTGCATTGGTATATCGTGTTGTATTGCATGTGTATCGTATTGGTATATAGTGTTGTATTGCCTATGTATCGTATTGGTATATCGTGTTGTATTACTTATGTATCGTATTGGTATATTATGTTATATTGCCTATGTATCATATTGGTATATAGTGTTGTATTGCCTATGTATCGTATTGGTATATCATGTTGTATTGCCTATGTATCGTATTGGTATATAGTGTTGTATTGCCTATGTATCGTATTGGTATATCGTGTTGTATTGCCTGTGTATCATATTGGTATATCGTGTTGTATTGCCTATGTAGTGCATTGGTATATCGTGTTGTATTGCATGTGTATCGTATTGGTATATAGTGTTGTATTGCTTATGTATCGTATTGGTATATCATGTTGTATTGCCTATGTATCGTATTGGTATATAGTGTTGTATTGCCTATGTATCATATTGGTATATAGTGTTGTATTGCCTATGTATCGTATTGGTATATCATGTTGTATTGCCTATGTATCGTATTGGGATATTGTGTTGTATTGCCTATGTATCGTATTGGTATATCGTGTTGTATTGCCTATGTATCGTATTGGTATATAGTGTTGTATTGCCTATGTATCGTATTGGTATATTATGTTGTATTGCCTATGTATCGTATTGGGATATTGTGTTGTATTGCCTGTGTATCGTATTGTATTGCCTATGTATCATACTAGTATATAGTGTTGTATTGCCTATATAGCATATTGGTATATCATGTTGTATTGCCTGTGTATCGTATTGGTAAATAGTGTTGTATTGCCTATGTATCGTATTGGTATATAGTGTTGTATTGCCTATGTATCGTATTGGTATATCGTGTTGTATTGCCTATGTATCGTATTGGTATATCGTGTTGTATTGCCTATGTATCGTATTGGTATATTATGTTGTATTGCCTATGTATCGTATTGGTATATAGTGTTGTATTCCCTATGTATCGTATTGGTATATCGTGTTGTATTGCTTATGTATCGTATTGTTATATTGTGTTGTATTGCCTGTGTATAGTATTGGTATATAGTGTTGTATTGCCTATGTATCGTATTGGTATATTGTGTTGTATTGCCTATGTATCATACTAGTATATAGTGTTGTATTGCCTATATAGCATATTGGTATATCATGTGGTATTGCCTATGTATCGTATTGGTATATAGTGTTGTATTGCCTATGTATCGTATTGGTATATCGTGTTGTATTGCCTATGTATCGTATAGGTATATCGTGTTGTATTGCCTGTGTATCATATTGGTACATCGTGTTGTATTGCCTATGTATCGTATTGGTATATTGTGTTGTATTGCCTGTGTATAGTATTGGTATATAGTGTTGTATTGCCTATGTATCGTATTGGTATATCGTGTTGTATTGCCTGTGTATCATATTGGTATATCGTGTTGTATTGCCTATGTAGTGCATTGGTATATCGTGTTGTATTGCATGTGTATCGTATTGGTATATAGTGTTGTATTGCCTATGTATCGTATTGGTATATCGTGTTGTATTACTTATGTATCGTATTAGTATATTATGTTATATTGCCTATGTATCGTATTGGTATATAGTGTTGTATTGCTTATGTATCGTATTGGTATAGAGTGTTGTATTGCCTATGTATCGTATTGGTATATAGTGTTGTATTGCCTATGTATCGTATTGGTATATAGTGTTGTATTGCTTATGTATCGTATTGGTATATATTGTTGTATTGCCTATGTATCGTATTGGTATATAGTGTTGTATTGCCTATGTATCGTATTGGTATATAGTGTTGTATTGCTTATGTATCGTATTGGTATATAGTGTTGTATTGCCTGTGTAACATATTGGTATATAGTGTTGTATTGCCTGTGTAACATATTGGTATATAGTGTTGTATTGCCTATGTATCGTATTGGTATATCATGTTGTATTACCTGTGTATTGTATTGGTATATAGTGTTGTATTACCTATGTATCGTATTAGTATATAGTGTTCTATTGCCTGTGTAACATATTAGTATATAGTGTTGTATTGCCTTTGTAACATATTGGTATATAGTGTTGTATTGCCTATGTATCGTATTGGTATATCGTGTTGTATTGCCTATGTATAGTATTGGTATATCGTGTTGTATTGCCTATGTATAGTATTGGTATATTATGTTGTATTGTCTATGTATCGTATTGGTATATTGTGTTGTATTGCCTATGTATCGTATTGGTATATAGTGTTGTATTGCCTATATAGCATATTGGTATATCATGTTGTATTGCCTGTGTATCGTATTGGTATATAGTGTTGTATTGCCTATGTATCGTATTGGTATATCGTGTTGTATTGCCTATGTATCGTATTGGTATATGGTGTTATATTGCCTGTGTATCGTATTGGTATATCGTGTTGTATTGCCTATGTATCGTATTGGTATATAGTGTTGTATTGCCTATATAGCATATTGGTATATCATGTTGTATTGCCTGTGTATCGTATTGGTATATAGTGTTGTATTGCCTATGTATCGTATTGGTATATCGTGTTGTATTGCCTGTGTATCGTATTGGTATATAGTGTTGTATTGCCTATATAGCATATTGGTATATCATGTTGTATTGCCTGTGTATCGTATTGGTATATAGTGTTGTATTGCCTATGTATCGTATTGGTATATCGTGTTGTATTGCCTATGTATCGTATTGGTATATCGTGTTGTATTGCCTGTGTATCGTATTGGTATATAGTGTTGTATTGCCTATGTATCGTATTGGTATATCGTGTTGTATTGCCTGTGTATAGTATTGGTATATAGTGTTGTATTGCCTATGTATCGTATTGGTATATAGTGTTGTATTGCCTGTGTATCGTATTGGTATATAGTGTTGTATTGCCTGTGTATAGTATTGGTATATAGTGTTGTATTGCCTGTGTAACATATTGGTATATCTTGTTGTATTGCCTATGTATCGTATTTGTATATAGTGTTGTATTGCCT
>JABXNX010003605.1:0-26089 GCA_014843695.1 Archivesica marissinica | reverse complement strand
TAATATGATATCACAACGCGACAAACAATATCGGTACCATAATATGATATCACAATGCGACAAACAGTATCTGTAACATAATATGATATCACAACGCGACAAACGGTATCTGTAACATAATATGATATCACAACGCGACTAACAGTATCTGTAACATAATATGATATCACAACGCGACAAACAGTATCTGTAACATAATATGATATCACAACGTCGACAAACAATATCGGTAACACAATATGATATCACAACGAGACAAACAATATCTGTAACATAATATGATATCACAACGCGACAAACAGTATCTGTAACATAATATGATATCACAACGCGACAAACAATATCTGTAACATAATATGATATCACAACGCGACAAAAATATCTGTAACACAATATGATATCACAACACGACAAACAATATCGGTAACAAAATATCATATCACAACACGACAAACAATATCAGTAACATAATATGATATCACAACGCGACAAAAATATCGGTAACACAATATGATATCACAATGCGACAAACAGTATCGGTAACACAATATGATATCACAACGCGAAAAACAATATCAGTAACAAAATATATCACAAAGCGACAAACAGTATCGGTAACACAATATGATATCACAACGCGACAAACAGTATCTGTAACATAATATGATATCATAACGCGACAAAAAAATCGTAACACAATATGTATCACAACGCGACAAACAGTATCTGTAACATAATATGATATCACAACGCGACAAACAGTATCTGTAACATAATATGATATCACAACGCGACAAACAGTATCTGTAGCACAATATGATATCACAACGCGACAAACAGTATCAGTAACATAATATGATATCACAACGCGACAAACAATATCGGTAACACAATATGATATCACAACGCGACAAACAGTATCGGTAACACAATATGATATCACAACGCGACAAACAGTATCAGTAACATAATATGATATCACAATGCGACAAACAATATCGGTAACACAATATGATATCACAACGCGACAAACAGTATCGGTAACACAATATGATATCACAACGCGACAAACAATATCGGTAACACAATATGATATCACAACGCGACAAACAGTATCGGTAACACAATATGATATCACAACGCGACAAACAGTATCGGTAACAAAATATGATATCACAACGCGCAAACAATATCAGTAACACAATATGATATCACAACGCGACAAACAGTATCGGTAACACAATATGATATCACAACGCGACAAACAATATCAGTAACATAATATGATATCACAACGCGACAAACAATATCGGTAACATAATATGATATCACAACGCAACAAACAGTATCAACAACAAACACAACACACAAACAAAAACACAAAAACACAACCACAAACAATATCGTAACATAATATGATATCACAACGCGACAAACAGTATCGGTAACATAATATGATATCACAATGCGAAAAACAATATCGGTAACACAATATGATATCACAATGCGACAAACAGTATCGGTAACACAATATGATATCACAACGCGACAAACAATATCAGTAACATAATATGATATCACAACGCGACAAACAATATCAGTAACATAATATGATATCACAACGCGACAAACAATATCGGTAACAAAATATGATATCACAACGCGTCAAACAATATCAGTAACATAATATGATATCACAACGCGACAAACAATATCGGTAACATAATATGATATCACAACGCAACAAACAGTATCGGTAACACAATATGATATCACAACGCGACAAACAGTATCGGTAACACAATATGATATCACAACGCGACAAACTATATCGGTAACACAATATGATATCACAACGCTACAAACAGTATCTGTAGCACAATATGATATCACAACGCGACAAACAATATCGGTAACATAATATGATATCACAACGCGACAAACAGTATCTGTAGCACAATATGATATCACAACGCGACAAACAGTATCGGTAACACAATATAATATCACAACGCGACAATGAGTATATGTAACATAATATGATATCAAAAGGCGACAAACAATATTGGTAACACAATATGATATCACAACGCGACAAATAATATCGGTAACATAATATGATATCTCAACGCGACAATACTAAACAGTATCGGTAACACACTATGATATCACTATGCGACAAACAGTATCGGTAACACACTATGATATCACTACGCGACAAACAGTATCCGTATCACAATATGATATCACAACGCGACAAACAATATCGGTAACACACTATGATATCACAACGCGACAAACAGTATCGGTAACACAATATGATATCACAATGCGACAAACAATATCGGTAACACACTATGATATCACAACGCGACAAACAATATCGGTAACACACTATGATATCACAACGCGACAAACAGTATTGGTAATATAATATGATATCACAACACGACAAAATATCGGTAACACACTATGATATCACAACGCGACAAACAATATCGGTAACACAATATGATATCACAAGCCGACAAACAATATCAGTAACATAATATGATATCACAATGCGACAAACAATATTGGTAACACAATATGATATCACAACGCGACAAACAGTATCGGTAACACAATATGATATCACAACGCGACAAACAGTATTGGTAACAAAATATGATATCACAAAGCGACAAACAATATCAGTAACATAATATGATATCACAACGCGACAAACAGTATCAGTAACATAATATGATATCACAACGAGACAAACAGTATCGGTAACACAATATGATATCACAACGCGACAAACAGTATCGGTAACATAATATGATATCACAACGCAACAAACAATATCGGTAACATAATATGATATCACAACGCGACAAACAATATCGGTAACATAATATGATATCACAACGCGACAAACAGTATCTGTAACATAATATGATATCACAACGCGACAAACAATATCGGTAACATAATATGATATCACAACGTGACAAACAGTATCTGTAGCACAATATGATATCACAACGCGACAAACAGTATTGGTAATATAATATGATATCACAACGCGACAAACAGTATCTGTAGCACAATATGATATCACAACGCGACAAACAGTATCAGTAACATAATATGATATCACAACGCGACAAACAATATCGGTAACACAATATGATATCACAACGTGACAAACAGTATCTGTAGCACAATATGATATCACAACGCGACAAACAGTATCTGTAACATAATATGATATCACAATGCGACAAACAATATCTGTAACACAATATGATATCACAACGCGAAAAACAGTATCTGTAACACAATATGATATCTCAACGCGACAATAATAAACAGTATCGGTAACACACTATGATATCACTACGCGACAAACAGTATCGGTAACACACTATGATATCACAACGCGACAAACAGTATTGGTAATATAATATGATATCACAACACGACAAACAGTATATGTAACATAATATGATATCACAACGCGACAAACAATATCAGTAACATAATATGATATCACAACGCGACAAACAGTATCTGTAACATAATATGATATCACAACGCGACAAACAGTATCTGTAACATAATATGATATCACAACGCGACAAACAATATCGGTAACACAATATGATATCACAAGGCGACAAACAATATCAGTAACATAATATGATATCACAACGCGACAAACAGTATCTGTAACATAATATGATATCACAACGCGACAAACAGTATCTGTAACATAATATGATATCATAACGTGACAAACAGTATCGGTAACACAATATGATATCACAACGCGACAAACAGTATCGGTAACACAATATGATATCACAACGCGACAAAGAGTATCGGTAACATAATATGTTATCGCAACGCGACAAACAGTATCGGTAACACAATATGATATCGTAACACGACAAACAGTATCTGTAGCACAATATGATATCACAATGCGACAAACAGTATCTGTAGCACAATATGATATCACAATGCGACAAACAGTATCTGCAACACAATATGATATCACAATGCGACAAACAGTATCTGTAACATAATATGATATCACAACGCGACAAACTTTATCGGTAACACAATATGATATCACAACGTGACAAACAATATCGGTAACACAATATGATATCACAAGGCGACAAACAGTATCTGTAGCATAATATGATATCACAACGCGACAAACAATATTGGTAACACAATATGATATCACAATGCGACAAACAGTATTGGTAACACAATATGATATCACAACGCGACAAACAGTATTGGTAACACAATATGATATCACAACGCGACAAACAGTATTGGTAACACAATATGATATCACAACGCGACAAACAGTATCTGTAGCATAATATGATATCACAACGCGACAAACAGTATCGGTAACACAATATGATATCACAACGCGACAAACAATATCAGTAACATAATATGATATCACAACGCGACAAACAGTATTGGTAACAAAATATGATATCACAACGCGACAAACAATATCAGTAACATAATATGATATCACAACGTGACAAACAGTATCAGTAACATCATATGATATCACAACGAGACAAACAGTATCGGTAACACAATATGATATCACAACGCGACAAACAGTATCGGTAACATAATATGATATCGCAAATCGACAAACAATATCGGTAACATAATATGATATCACAACGCGACAAAAAGTATTGGTAATATAATATGATATCACAACGCGACAAACAGTATCTGTAGCACAATATGATATCACAACGCGACAAACAGTATCTGTAACATAATATGATATCACAACGCGACAAACAATATCTGTATCATAATATGATATCACAATGCGACAAACAATATCTGTAACACAATATGATATTTCAACGCGACAATAATAAACAGTATCGGTAACACACTATGATATCACAACGCGACAAACAATATCGGTAACACACTATGATATCACAACGTGACAAACAGTATTGGTAATATAATATGATATCACAACACGACAAAAATATCGGTAACACACTATGATATCACAAGCCGACAAACAGTATCGGTAACAAACTATGATATCACAACGCGACAAACAGTATCGGTAACACAATATGATATCACAATGCGACACACAATATCGGTAACACACTATGATATCACAACGCGACAAACAGTATCTGTAACATAATATGATATCACAACGCGACAAACAGTATATGTAGCATAATATGATATCACAACGTGACAAACAGTATCTGTAACATAATATGATATCACAACGCGACAAACAATATCGGTAACACAATATGATATCACAACGTGACAAACAATATCGGTAGCACAATATGATATCACAACGCGACAAACAGTATTGGTAACACAATATGATATCACAACGCGACAAACAGTATCTGTAACAAAATATGATATCACAATGCGACAAACAATATCAGTAACATAATATGATATCACAACGCGACAAACAATATCGGTAACATAATATGATATCACCACGAGACAAACAGTATCTGTAACATAATATGATATCACAACGCGACAAACGGTATCTGTAACATAATATGATATCACAACGCGACAAACAATATCGGTAACATAATATGATATCACAACGCGACAAACAGTATCTGTAACATAATATGATATCACAACGCGACAAACAATATCGGTAACACAATATGATATCACAACACGACAAACAGTATCTGTAACACAATATGATATCACAACGCGACAAACAATATCGGTAACACAATATGATATCACAACGCGACAAACAGTATCGGTAACACAATATGATATCACAACGCGACAAACAGTATCGGTAACATAATATGATATCACAACGCGACAAACAATATCGGTAACACAATATGATATCACAACGCGACAAACAGTATCGGTAACACAATATGATATCACAACGCGACAAACAGTATCGGTAACACAATATGATATCACAACGCGACAAACAGTATCGGTAACACAATATGATATCACAACGCGACAAACAGTATCGGTAACACAATATGATATCACAACGCGACAAACAATATCGGTAACACAATATGATATCACAACGCGACAAACAGTATCGGTAACAAATATGATATCACAACGCGACAAACAGTATCGGTAACATAATATGATATCACAACGCGACAAACAATATCGGTAACACAATATGATATCACAACGCGACAAACAGTATCTGTAACACAATATGATATCACAACGCGACAAACAGTATCGGTAACATAATATGATATCACAACGCGACAAACAATATCGGTAACACAATATGATATCACAACGCGACAAACAGTATCGGTAACACAATATGATATCACAACGCGACAAACAATATCAGTAACATAATATGATATCACAACGCGACAAACAGTATCGGTAACACAATATGATATCACAACGCGACAAACAGTATCTGTAACATAATATGATATCACAACGCGACAAACAGTATCTGTAACACAATATGATATCACAACGCGACAAAAAGTATCTGTAACATAATATGATATCACAACGCGACAAACAGTATCTGTAACACAATATGATATCACAACGCGACAAACAGTATCTATAGCACAATATAATATCACAACGCGACAAACACAATATGATATCACAACGCGACAAAGAGTATCGGTAACAAAATATGATATCACAACGCGACAAACAGTATCGGTAACATAATATGATATCACAACGCGACAAACAGTATCGGTAACACAATATGATATCACAACGCGACAAACAGTATCGGTAACAAAATATGATATCACAATGCGACAAACAATATCAGTAACATAATATGATATCACAACGCGACAAACAATATCGGTAACATAATATGATATCACAACGCGACAAACAGTATCTGTAACATAATATGATATCACAACGCGACAAACAGTATCTGTAACAAAATATGATATCACAACGCGACAAACAGTATCTGTAACATAATATGATATCACAACGCGACAAACAGTATCTGTAACATAATATGATATCACAACGTGACAAACAGTATCGGTAACACAATATGATATCACAACGCGACAAACAATATCGGTAACATAATATGATATCACAACGCGACAAACAGTATCTGTAACATACTATGATATCACAACACGACAAACAGTATCTGTAACGTAATATGATATCACAATGCGACAAACAATATCTGTAACATAATATGATATCACAACGCGACAAAAATATCGGTAACACAATATGATATCACAACGCGACAAACAGTATCGGTAACACAATATCATATCACAACGCGACAAACAATATCAGTAACATAATATGATATCACAACGCGACAAAAATATCGGTAACACAATATGATATCACAATGCGACAAACAGTATCGGTAACACAATATGATATCACATCGCGAAAAACAATATCAGTAACATAATATATCACAACGCGACAAACAGTATCGGTAACACAATATGATATCACAACGCGACAAACAGTATCTGTAACATAATATGATATCACAACGCGACAAACAGTATCTGTAACACAATATGATATCACAATGCGACAAACAGTATCTGTAACATAATATGATATCACAACGCGACAAACAGTATCTGTAGCACAATATGATATCACAACGCGACAAACAGTATCTGTAACACAATATAATATCACAACGCGACAAATAATATCAGTAACATAATATGATATCACAACGAGACAAACAGTATCGGTAACACAATATGATATCACAACGCGACAAAGAGTATCGGTAACAAAATATGATATCACAACGCGACAAACAGTATCAGTAACAAAATATGATATCACAACGCGACAAACAGTATCGGTAACAAAATATGATATCACAACGCGACAAACAGTATCGGTAACATAATATGATATCACAACGCGACAAACAATATCGGTAGCACAATATGATATCACAACGCGACAAACAGTATTGGTAACACAATATGATATCACAACGCGACAAACAGTATCTGTAACAAAATATGATATCACAATGCGACAAACAATATCAGTAACATAATATGATATCACAACGCGACAAACAATATCGGTAACATAATATGATATCACCACGCGACAAACAGTATCTGTAACATAATATGATATCACAACGCGACAAACGGTATCTGTAACATAATATGATATCACAACGCGACAAACAGTATCGGTAACATAATATGATATCACAACGCGACAAACAGTATCTGTAACATACTATGATATCACAACACGACAAACAATATTGGTAACACAATATGATATCACAACGCTACAAACAATATCGGTAACATAATATGATATCACAACACGACAAACAGTATCTGTAACATAATATGATATCACAATGTGAAAAACTATATCGGTAACACAATATGATATCACAATGCGACAAACAGTATTGGTAACACAATATGATATCACAACGCGACAAACAATATCAGTAACATAATATGATATCACAACGCGACAAACAATATCAGTAACATAATATGATATCACAACGCGACAAACAGTATCGGTAACACAATATGATATCACAACGCGACAAACAGTATCTGTAACACAATATGATATCACAACGCGACAAACAGTATCTGTAACATAATATGATATCACAACGCGACAAACAGTATCTGTAGCACAATATGATATCACAACGCGACAAACAGTATCTGTAACACAATATAATATCACAACGCGACAAACACAATATGATATCACAACGCGACAAACAGTATCGGTAACAAAATATGATATCACAACGCGACAAACAGTATCGGTAACAAAATATGATATCACAACGCGACAAACAGTATCGGTAACATAATATGATATCACAACGCGACAAACAATATCGGTAACACAATATGATATCACAACGCGACAAACAGTATTGGTAACACAATATGATATCACAACGCGACAAACAGTATCTGTAACAAAATATGATATCACAACGCGACAAACAATATCAGTAACATAATATGATATCACAACGCGACAAACAATATCGGTAACATAATATGATATCACAACGCGACAAACAGTATCTGTAACATAATATGATATCACAACGCGACAAACAGTATCTGTAACATAATATGATATCACAACGCGACAAACAATATCGGTAACATAATATGATATCACAACGCGACAAACAGTATCTGTAACATAATATGATATCACAACACGACAAACAATATTGGTAACACAATATGATATCACAACACGACAAACAGTATCTGTAACATAATATGATATCACAATGTGAAAAACATATCGGTAACACAATATGATATCACAATGCGACAAACAGTATTGGTAACACAATATGATATCACAACGCGACAAACAATATCAGTAACATAATATGATATCACAACGCGACAAACAGTATCTGTAACATAATATGATATCACAACGCGACAAACAGTATCTGTAACATAATATGATATCACAACGCGACAAACAGTATCTGTAACACAATATGATATCACAACGCGACAAACAGTATCGGTAACACAATATGATATCACAACGCGACAAACAATATCAGTAACATAATATGATATCACAACGCGACAAAAATATCGGTAACACAATATGATATCACAATGCGACAAACAGTATCGGTAACACAATATGATATCACAACGCGACAAACAGTATCGGTAACACAATATGATATCACAACGCGACAAACAGTATCGGTAACACAATATGATATCACAACGCGACAAAAGTATCGGTAACATAATATGATATCACAACGCGACAAACAGTATCGGTAACACAATATGATATCACAACGCGACAAACAGTATCTGTAACATAATATGATATCACAACGCGACAAACAATATCTGTAACACAATATGATATCACAACGCGACAAACAGTATCTGTAACACATATGATATCACAACGCGACAAACAGTATCTGTAACATAATATGATATCACAACGCGACAAACAGTATCGGTAACACAATATGATATCACAACGCGACAAACAATATCGGTAACACAATATGATATCACAACGCGACAAACAGTATCTGTAACATAATATGATATCACAACGCGACAAACAATATCGGTAACACAATATGATATCACAAGCGACAAACAGTATCGGTAACACAATATGATATCACAACGCGACAAACAGTATTGGTAACACAATATGATATCACAACGCGACAAACAGTATTGGTAACACAATATGATATCACAACGCGACAAACAGTATCTGTAGCATAATATGATATCACAACACGACAAACAATATTGGTAACACAATATGATATCACAACGCGACAAACAGTATCGGTAACACAATATGATATCACAACGCGACAAACAATATCAGTAACATAATATGATATCACAACGCGACAAACAATATCAGTAACATCATATGATATCACAACGAGACAAACAGTATCGGTAACACAATATGATATCACAAAGCGACAAACAGTATCGGTAACACAATATGATATCACAAATCGACAAACAATATCGGTAACATAATATGATATCACAACGCGACAAACAATATCGGTAACATAATATGATATCACAACGCGACAAACAGTATCTGTAACATAATATGATATCACAACGCGACAAACAATATCGGTAACATAATATGATATCACAACATGACAAACAGTATCTGTAGCACAATATGATATCACAACGCGACAAACAGTATTGGTAATATAATATGATATCACAACGCGACAAACAGTATCTGTAGCACAATATGATATCACAACGCGACAAACAGTATCTGTAACATAATATGATATCACAACGCGACATACAGTATCTATAGCACAATATAATATCACAACGCGACAAACACAATATGATATCACAACGCGACAAAGAGTATCGGTAACAAAATATGATATCACAACGCGACAAACAGTATCGGTAACAAAATATGATATCACAACGCGACAAACAGTATCGGTAACATAATATGATATCACAACGCGACAAACAATATCGGTAGCACAATATGATATCACAACGCGACAAACAGTATTGGTAACACAATATGATATCACAACGCGACAAACAGTATCTGTAACAAAATATGATATCACAATGCGACAAACAATATCAGTAACATAATATGATATCACAACGCGACAAACAATATCGGTAACATAATATGATATCACCACGCGACAAACAGTATCTGTAACATAATATGATATCACAACGCGACAAACAGTATCTGTAACATAATATGATATCACAACGCGACAAACAATATCGGTAACATAATATGATATCACAACGCGACAAACAGTATCTGTAACACAATATGATATCACAACGCGACAAAAAGTATCTGTAACATAATATGATATCACAACGCGACAAACAGTATCTGTAGCACAATATGATATCACAACGCGACAAACAGTATCTATAACACAATATAATATCACAACGCGACATACAGTATCTATAGCACAATATAATATCACAACGCGACAAACACAATATGATATCACAACGCGACAAAGAGTATCGGTAACAAAATATGATATCACAACGCGACAAACAGTATCGGTAACAAAATATGATATCACAACGCGACAAACAGTATCGGTAACATAATATGATATCACAACGCGACAAACAATATCGGTAGCACAATATGATATCACAACGCGACAAACAGTATTGGTAATATAATATGATATCACAACGCGACAAACAGTATCTGTAACATAATATGATATCACACCGTGACAAACAGTATCGGTAACACAATATGATATCACAACGCGACAAAGAGTATCGGTAACATAATATGTTATCGCAACGCGACAAACAGTATCGGTAACACAATATGATATCGTAACACGACAAACAGTATCTGTAGCACAATATGATATCACAATGCGACAAACAATATCTGTAGCACAATATGATATCACAATGCGACAAACAGTATCTGCAACACAATATGATATCACAATGCGACAAACAGTATCTGTAACATAATATGATATCACAACGCGACAAACTTTATCGGTAACACAATATGATATCACAACGTGACAAACAATATCGGTAACACAATATGATATCACAAGGCGACAAACAGTATCTGTAGCATAATATGATATCACAACGCGACAAACAATATTGGTAACACAATATGATATCACAAAGCGACAAACAGTATTGGTAACACAATATGATATCACAACGCGACAAACAATATCGGTAACACAATATGATATCACAAGCCGACAAACAATATCAGTAACATAATATGATATCACAATGCGACAAACAATATTGGTAACACAATATGATATCACAACGCGACAAACAGTATCGGTAACACAATATGATATCACAACGCGACAAACAGTATCGGTAACACAATATGATATCACAACGCGACAAACAATATCAGTAACATAATATGATATCACAACGCGACAAACAGTATCAGTAACATAATATGATATCACAACGAGACAAACAGTATCGGTAACACAATATGATATCACAACGCGACAAACAGTATCGGTAACATAATATGATATCACAACGCGACAAACAATATCGGTAACATAATATGATATCACAACGCGACAAACAATATCGGTAACATAATATGATATCACAACGCGACAAACAGTATCTGTAACATAATATGATATCACAACGCGACAAACAATATCGGTAACATAATATGATATCACAACGTGACAAACAGTATCTGTAGCACAATATGATATCACAACGCGACAAACAGTATTGGTAATATAATATGATATCACAACGCGACAAACAGTATCTGTAGCACAATATGATATCACAACGCGACAAACAGTATCAGTAACATAATATGATATCACAACGCGACAAACAATATCGGTAACACAATATGATATCACAACGTGACAAACAGTATCTGTAGCACAATATGATATCACAACGCGACAAACAGTATCTGTAACATAATATGATATCACAATGCGACAAACAATATCTGTAACACAATATGATATCACAACGCGAAAAACAGTATCTGTAACACAATATGATATCTCAACGCGACAATAATAAACAGTATCGGTAACACACTATGATATCACTACGCGACAAACAGTATCGGTAACACACTATGATATCACAACGCGACAAACAGTATTGGTAATATAATATGATATCACAACACGACAAACAGTATATGTAACATAATATGATATCACAACGCGACAAACAATATCAGTAACATAATATGATATCACAACGCGACAAACAGTATCTGTAGCATAATATGATATCACAACGCGACAAACAGTATCTGTAACATAATATGATATCACAACGCGACAAACAATATCGGTAACACAATATGATATCACAAGGCGACAAACAATATCAGTAATATAATATGATATCACAACGCGACAAACAGTATCTGTAACATAATATGATATCACAACGCGACAAACAGTATCTGTAACATAATATGATATCACAACGTGACAAACAGTATCGGTAACACAATATGATATCACAACGCGACAAACAGTATCGGTAACATAATATGATATCACAACGCGACAAAGAGTATCGGTAACATAATATGATATCGTAACACGACAAACAGTATCTGTAGCACAATATGATATCACAATGCGACAAACAGTATCTGTAGCACAATATGATATCACAATGCGACAAACAGTATCTGCAACACAATATGATATCACAATGCGACAAACAGTATCTGTAACATAATATGATATCACAACGCGACAAACTTTATCGGTAACACAATATGATATCACAACGTGACAAACAATATAGGTAACACAATATGATATCACAAGGCGACAAACAGTATATGTAGCATAATATGATATCACAACGCGACAAACAATATTGGTAACACAATATGATATCACAAAGCGACAAACAGTATTGGTAACACAATATTATATCACAACGCGACAAACAGTATTGGTAACACAATATGATATCACAACGCGACAAACAGTATTGGTAACACAATATGATATCACAACGCGACAAACAGTATCTGTAGCATAATATGATATCACAACACGACAAACAATATTGGTAACACAATATGATATCACAACGCGACAAACAGTATCGGTAACACAATATGATATCACAACGCGACAAACAATATCAGTAACATAATATGATATCACAACGCGACAAACAATATCAGTAACATCATATGATATCACAACGAGACAAACAGTATCGGTAACACAATATGATATCACAAAGCGACAAACAGTATCGGTAACATAATATGATATCACAAATCGACAAACAATATCGGTAACATAATATGATATCACAACGCGACAAACAATATCGGTAACATAATATGATATCACAACGCGACAAACAGTATCTGTAACATAATATGATATCACAACGCGACAAACAATATCGGTAACATAATATGATATCACAACATGACAAACAGTATCTGTAGCACAATATGATATCACAACGCGACAAACAGTATTGGTAATATAATATGATATCACAACGCGACAAACAGTATCTGTAGCACAATATGATATCACAACGCGACAAACAGTATCTGTAACATAATATGATATCACAACGCGACAAACAATATCGGTAACACAATATGATATCACAACGTGACAAACAGTATCGGTAACACACTATGATATCACTATGCGACAAACAGTATCGGTAACACAATATGAAATCACAACGCGACAAACAGTATCTGTAACACAATATGATATTTCAACGCGACAATAATAAACAGTATCGGTAACACACTATGATATCACAACGCGACAAACAATATCGGTAGCACACTATGATATCACAACGTGACAAACAGTATTGGTAATATAATATGATATCACAACACGACAAAAATATCGGTAACACACTATGATATCACAAGCCGACAAACAGTATCGGTAACACACTATGATATCACAACGCGACAAACAGTATCGGTAACACAATATGATATCACAACGCGACAAACAGTATCGGTAACACAATATGATATCACAACGCGACAAACAGTAACTGTAACATAATATGATATCACAACGCGACAAACAGTATCTGTAGCATAATATGATATCACAACGTGACAAACAGTATCTGTAACATAATATGATATCACAACGCGACAAACAATATCGGTAACACAATATGATATCACAACGTGACAAACAGTATCGGTAACATAATATGATATCACAACGCGACAAACAGTATCTGTAACACAATATGATATCACAACGCGACAAACAGTATCGGTAACACAATATGATATCACAACGCGACAAACAATATCGGTAACACACTATGATATCACAACGCGACAAACAGTATCGGTAATATAATATGATATCACAACGCGACAAAAATATCGGTAACACAATATGATATCACAACGCGACAAACAATATCGGTAACACAATATGATATCACAACCCGACAAACAATATCAGTAACATAATATGATATCACAATGCGACAAACAATATCGGTAACACACTATGATATCACAACGCGACAAACAGTATCGGTAACACAATATGATATCACAACGCAACAAACAGTATCGGTAACACAATATGTTATCACAACGCGAAAAACAGTATCTGTAGCATAAGATGATATCACAACGCGACAAACAATATCGGTAACAAAATATGATATCACAAGGCGACAAACAGTATCGGTAACACAATATGATATCACAACGCGACAAACAGTATCGGTAACACAATATGATATCACAACGCGACAAACCATATCGGTAACATAATATGATATCACAACGCGACAAACAGTATCTGTAACATAATATGATATCACAACGTGACAAACAGTATCTGTAACATAATATGATATCACAACGTGACAAACAGTATCTGTAACACAATATGATATCGCAACGCGACAAACAGTATCTGTAGCACAATATGATATCACAACGCGACAAACAGTATATGTAACACAATATGATATCACAACGCGACAAACAATATATGTAACACAATATGATATCACAACGCGACAAACAGTATCTGCAACACAATATGATATCACAATGCGACAAACAGTATCTGTAACACAATATGATATCACAACGTGACAAACAGTATCTGTAACATAATATGATATCACAACGTGACAAACAGTATCTGTAACACAATATGATATCACAACATGACAAACAGTATCTGTAACATAATATGATATCACAACGCGACAAACAGTATCTGTAACACAATATGATATCACAACGCGACAAACAGTATCTGTAACACAATATGATATCACAACGCGCCAAACAATATCGGTAACACAATATGATATCACAACGCGACAAACAGTATCGGTAACACAATATGATATCGCAACGCGACAAACAGTATCTGTAGCACAATATGATATCACAATGCGACAAACAGTATCGGTAACACAATATGATATCACAACGCGACAAACAGTATCTGTAACATAATATGATATCACAACGCGACAAACAATATCAGTAACATAATATGATATCACAACGCGACAAACAATATCGGTAACACAATATGATATCACAACGCGACAAGCAGTATCGGTAACACAATATGATATCACAACGCGAGAAACAGTATCGGTAACACAATATGATATCACAAAGCGACAAACAATATCGGTAACATAATATGATATCACAATGCGACAAACAATATCGGTAACACAATATGATATCACAACGCGTCAAACAGTATCTGTAGCACAATATGATATTGCAACGCGACAAACAGTATCTGTAGCACAATATGATATCACAACGCGACAAACAGTATCTGTAGCACAATATGATATCACAATGCGACATACAGTATCGGTAACACAATATGATATCACAACGCGACAAACAGTATCTGTAACATAATATGATATCGCAACGCGTCAAACAGTATCTGTAGCACAATATGATATCTCAACGCGACAAACAGTATCTGTAACACAATATGATATCACAACGCGACAAACTATATCGGTAACACAATATGATATCACAACGCCACAAACAGTATTGGTAACACAATATGATATCACAATGCGACAAACAGTATCGGTAACAAAATATGATATCACAATGCGACAAACAATATCAGTAACATAATATTATATCACAATGCGACAAACAGTATCGGTAACAAAATATGATATCACAATGCGACAAACAATATCAGTAACATAATATGATATCACAACGCGACAAACAGTATCGGTAACACAATATGATATCACAACGCGACAATCAGTATTGGTAACACAATATGATATCACAACGTGACAAACAGTATTGGAAACATAATATGATATCACAAAGCGACAAACAGTATTGGTAGCACAATATGATATCACAACGCGACAAACAGTATCTTTAACATAATATGATATCACAACGCGACAAACAGTATATGTAGCACAATATGATATCACAATGCGACAAACAGTATCGGTAACACACTATGATATTACAACTCGACAAACAGTATCTGTAACACAATATGATATCACAATGCGACAAACAGTATCGGTAACATAATAGGATATCACAACGCAACAAACAGTATCGGTAACACAATATGATATCACAACGCGACAAACAATATCTGTAACACAATATGATATCTCAACGCGACAAACCGTATCTGTAACACAATATGATATCACAACGCGACAAACAGTATCTGTAACACAATATGATATCTCAACGCGACAAACAGTATCTGTAACATAATATGATATCACAACGCGACAAACAGTATCTGTAACACAATATGATATCACAACGCGACAAACAATATTGGTAACACAATATGATATCACAATGCGACAAACAGTATCGGTAACACAATATGATATCACAACGCGACAAACAATATCGGTAACAAAATATGATATCACAATGCGACAAACAGTATCAGTAACATAATATGATATCACAACGCGACAAACAATATCGGTAACACAATATTATATCACAACGCGACAGACAATATCGGTAACACAATATGATATCACTACGCGACAAACAATATCGGCAACATAATATGATATCACAACGCGACAAACTGTATGTGTAACATAATATGATATCACAACGCAACAAACTATATCGGTAACACAATATGATATCACAACGCGACAAACAGTATTGATAACATAATATGATATCACATCACGACAAACAGTATCGTTAACACACTATGATATCACAACGCGACAAACAGTATTGATAACACAATATGATATCACAACGTGACAAACAGTATCGGTAACATAATATGATATCACAACGCGACAAACAGTATCTGTAACATAATATGATATCACAAGGCGACAAACAGTATCGGTAACACAATATGATATCACAACGCGACAAACAGTATCGGTAACATAATATGATATCACAACACGACAAACAGTATCGGTAACACAATATGATATCACAACGCGACAAACAATATCGGTAACATAATATGATATCACAACGCGACAAACAGTATCGGTAACATAATATGATATCACAACGCCACAAACAGTATCGTTAACATAATATGATATCACAACACGACAAACAGTATCGGTAACACAATATGATATCACAACGCGACAAACAATATCGGTAACATAATATGATATCACAAGGCGATGCTATGAATCTTTGAAGCTAAAATCAATGTTTTGGTATAAATCACTTTGATATTATTGTTAACAGGAGACAATGTTTTCTAAGTTTTACGTTTCTAGAATGGAATTGTTTTATTTATTAATTATTGTGTTTTATTTATTAATTATTGTGTTTTATTTATTAATTATTGTGTTTTATTTATTAATTATTGTGCCGTTCGGACTATCATGTATCGAAACGTGAGACATCGCTGCGTTTTCAATTACCTTCCTTGGCAGATAACGTTCGATTGACCCCGTTCACAGTTGGAAACAATATGAGACGCACGGGAAGAACATGTTTAAATTAGACTGAATGTACACATGTCCCCTACCTCTTTACATTGCTGTATCATGTAAAGGGATTATTAGTTAAAGCTTACACTTACATTTCGATATGAAATAGTGCAACATTTTCAAAACTATTTCCACAAGAACAATGTTTCTAAGCCCATCGCTATGTTAGAAAAAGATAATGGCATGGTATTTGCTCAAATGATGATACAAGTTGTGGATTATAGATGTGAATGATGATGTGAACATAGCAATTGTTTATCTTATAGATGTGAATGATGATGTGAACATAGCAATTGTTTATCTTATATATGTGAATGATGATGTGAACATAGCAATTGTTTATCTTATAGATGTGAATGATGATGTGAACATAGCAATTGTTTATCTTATATATCATGTGTGCATTTCTTAAATTGATAGTAAAAAATTACTGACGTCATAAGCGACCAAAATTACAGATTATAGAACGTTTCTAACTTTCTGTCAAAAACATAATACTATGTTTATGTGTCAGTCACTAAGCAAGTCTAAACTTTCTCATTTGGTAACATATTGAGTTGTAGTATCACCACCGAGAAACCACAGTCCACGGGATAAACAAACGTCAATTCAGGAACGTCACGTACCATTATATCAAATCCTACTTTCACTTCTGAGAGTTTATTGACCACAAACACACTGTTTATTGATTGATTGTTAGTGCTCGAGTTATTTCGGAAGAATTTGTATCAACACTGGAATAATTAGTTGGTTATAAATATATATTAATAAATAATGGTCACAAAAGCCACAGTTGTGCTATTGTGTCATATTTCTTATTAATAATAAACAAGGCTGAATAATAGTATTGGATAGTGCCTAACTAATGTATTCTCTTAAATCAAGCACTAATGCAATGCATTGATCGGGAACCGAGGGTTCATTGGTGGCATGCTTGTTATACGAATTTCCTTCATGCTCATTAATTATCTTCTGAAGCTAGGCATTATTTATTTAACTGTGCGATTATGCACGGTTGGCTATCTGTTTATGTTTGTCGATTATGCACGGTTGGTTATCTGTTTTATGTTTGTCGATTATGCACGGTTGGCTATCTGTTTTATGTTTGTCGATTATGCACGGTTGGCTATCTGTTTATGTTTGTCGATTATGCACGGTTGGCTATCTGTTTATGTTTGTCGATTATGCACGGTTGTCTATCTGTTTATGTTTGTCGATTATGCACGGTTGGCTATCTGTTTATGTTTGTCGATTATGCACGGTTGGCTATCTGTTTATGTTTGTCAATTATGCACGGTTGGCTATCTGTTTTATGTTTGTCGATTATGCACGGTTGGCTATCTGTTTTATGTTTGTCAATTATGCACGGTTGGCTATCTGTTTTATGTTTTCGATTATGCACTGTTGGCTATCTGTTTTATGTTTGTCGATTATGCACGGTTGGCTATCTGTTTTATGTTTGTCGATTATGCACGGTTGGCTATCTGTTTATGTTTGTCGATTATGCACGGTTGGCTATCTGTTTATGTTTGTCGATTATGCACGGTTGGCTATCTGTTTTATGTTTGTCGATTATGCACGGTTGGCTATCTGTTTATGTTTGTCGATTATGCACGGTTGGCTATCTGTTTATGTTTGTCGATTATGCACGGTTGGCTATCTGTTTATGTTTGTCGTGTGGGTTTATAGTGTTGCCAACAGCTTATGTTAAAGTGATGTATGCGGATGAAAGGACCGGTATATATAGTCAACCGTGTCTTAAGCAGCCAGTCAAGGGAATAACAGAAAGTGGCTGCTTAGCACATGCGGTTGCTTCATAGAGGTCAACTGTATAATAAAATAACACATTTGGGAACTGGCTGCTTAATACAGGTTGGTTTGCTTAATTGAGGTGACGGCTAACACAGGTTTGACTGTACTACTTACGATTGCTTCCCTCAAGCTACATGATAAACTCATTTGTAACTGTTCTAACTGGCTATAATATGTGCATTGTAATATTGTTGAGGTCCCGACAGATTAATTTTATAACATAGCTTTATGTGGTTTTATATCTACCATATTGACCTCAACAATTAATTGATTATCGATAACTCAGCATGGCCTCAATGTATTACTAGTATTGACAGGTAATATAACAGCTAAACCCATGCATTGATGTAGGTTCACCTGCTAGACTTGTCCGTAATCTAGGTCGGCCCAATGTTTTTAAATGACGACTCTACGGAATAATATTAGTAGAGGGTAGAATGAAACAACATATTGGGAATCTGAAACTGGCTGCTTAATATATGTTGTTGCTTAATAGTGGAGGCCACTAACACAGGTTTAATTATACATGCCTTTGGCCATTAACAAATAGTAGTGTGAATATTGCAAATAAATAAATATAAAATGAATGCAGTTAATTTGCAATTAATACAGACAAATCAACAAAATAAATTACAATTAAACAAACGATTAAATTACAGAACAGTATTGTATGGGTATGTTCACGTACTGTATTAAAATGGTGCTTCTTTAATATAGTTGGCAAGGCTAAGACATACTTGTTCACAGGTTGTTGACAACCTAAAGACATTTTTCCAAAAATAGTAAATGCAAACATTAATAATTGTGTTCTTTTCAAGTGAAGATATAGAGAACAACACAATATAAAATTGTATTCATTTTCCACTGCGTTCATATTACAAACGTTACACTGATTTCTCTCAATCGGCCAGTTGTGTCAGTAAGCGAAATTACAAATGATATCATCGTGAAAATAAAATATGACATATAATTAATCTACTGTCTCTGCCACACATCACGTGACCTCAGTTTGAAAGACAACGACAATTATAGAAATATCACCTTTTTTGTTAGATTTATATTATTCTGACGTCATTTATTTAAGTGATTTCTTCCATTGACCCACTATAGCTATATTAACATATGATTTCTTCCATTGACCCAATATAGCTATATCAGCATATGATTTCTTCCATTGACCCAATATAGCTATATCAACATATGATTTCTTCCATTGACCCAATATAGCTATATCAACATATGATTTCTTCCATTGACCCAATATAGCTATATCAACATATGTTTTCTTCCATTGACCCAATATAGCTATATCAACATATGATTTCTTCCATTGACCCAATATAGCTATATCAAAATATAATTTCTTTAGTTCCACGGTAACTCTAAACCACCAATGTCTACTACAATGCAGCTGTACTCGTTACGATTGTGCCCTTAGAGAAGGTACTTACATTCCGCATTGCCCCTAGCTTCTCTCTCCCTCAATTAAACGCGATGTATTCCACCAGGAATGAGCGATTAAACTAACCATGTAAAGAACGTGTTTCATTCAAGTGAAAGAGAAAAGGGAAAGTGAAAGAAACACTTTATATTTAGATTACAGTCGTTCTTGGGTGTAAAATTATGCGGAATAGATCATATCCATTTGTGTGTATTTGCTTGTTGAGTTAAAACAGATACTACACGTATATGGACTATAATGTTCGTCCATTTATGACGATATACTTGTATCAGGATTCAATTCAAACACGACGTCCACGCATAGGTGAGACGGACTTTAGTCAATGTTCACCAAGTGGTATTTCAATATAGCATACTATACCTGTTTTAGTATTTTACAACGACGTACCTCTTATCTTTGTAAATAATGTCTATTGAGTGTTTTATATGTCGTCTTCATATTTTATTACATCTGAAAAGCATTTGCTAATTAGGCTAATCCCAATCTGATTGGAATTGGTATTTGATCTTTTAAAACATTTTTTAGTTTGCGCAGTAGTGCTTATTTTGCTTTCAGTATTTTTCATTCCATTACATCTTAATACGATTTTATATTTCAATTAGCGACTGCTTTTCAGCTTTATCTCACACATGTAGTTATCACATGTACATGTATATACTATAGTAGTGCAATATGTTATAGATGATTGATGTATATACCTAGTCTCTTGTAACTCTGAATTGAGTGGCAATGTACTTTTTAATATGTAAACTATATTCTGTGTTTGTTATATGCTGTACATTGATGAGACTGAAATAAAGAATACAATCTACTACCCGCCTCCATGGACAGACGGACGGATCTGTAGAAACAAAGGATTCTATATAAAAGGAAATATTTACATTTTGGGATAAATCCATGCAATAATCCAGTTTAGTTTAATTTAGTAAAAAAAGCATAGGTAGGAACATTATGACAGCAAACCGCCTATCAATGGGAATAGTCTCGTCGCGAAAAATGCCTGCGTGATGTCGGTCTATCTCCGAAAAAACAAGCATGAACAACGGAATCGGATTACTGCCATACGGGTTTTTTGATTCGACAAGGATCTACGGTTACTATTTGTTTGGCTATTCCCTGTGTGACTGTCTCTTTTTAATGTAAATACTTGAGTATATTGTAAACATTATTACAATTTTACTGGCTCTACTAAGGTGACCGTTGGAATTGCTACGGAAGTGTGTTTTAACGTACTGATCGTAAATGTTGTCCCACAAGGGTATAGTTGTTATTATATAGCAATTAATGATTCCAGTACACAGGGAAATATAAAACATGAGGGTGGGAATATGAGGGAAGGAACACAAAATCACATCCTCAGTAACCTACTATGTTCAAAGTGAAAATGAACTTTCACTTATTGCAGCTTACTGCAATGAAATATGGGTTTAGCTATATATTTATGTTTTTAAGGGTAACTCATATTAGTTTGGTCTATCTTAAATATTTTAAAAAACGACATAGTGGGCTGAGGACACAATTGTGAAATATACACACAATTATAATCTCCCATGTATATGGGAGATGATCTGTTATTACCGGCTATATATCTGTATGACTGGTTATAATTATATGTACTCGGGGGATCAGTTATTACTGGCTATATATCTGTATGACTGGTTATAATTATATGTACTCGGGGGATCAGTTATTACTGGCTATATATCTGTATGACTGGTTATAAGTATATGTACTCGGGGGATCAGTTATTACTGGCTATATATCTGTATGACTGGTTATAATTATATGTACTCGGGGGATCAGTTATTACTGGCTATATATCTGTATGACTGGTTATAATTATATGTACTCGGGGGATCAGTTATGAACTATCATAGTACAGATACATATTAAGTCAGTCCACTTGCTCTTAATCTTCTTTGTACACATATTTTAAACTTCGCAGTCTTAACTAAAACTATTTTAGTACATAACTCTGTAATTTTAATGCATAATGTCGGATGCTGGATGGATATGGGTGCAAGACTTTATTGTCTTGTGACATGTAGATCACAGTATTAGTGTATAACGCGACATTACAGATGTAACAAGGTATTCTCGTCACATAACCGTACTAGAAATGGCAAACTTATTTTTATAAATATGCAATCTTAGACATCTTAGAAGTATTCGTGCACCGGGTATTGTATTCACCCGGTCTACCCCCGACAGTCGCTGGCACAAATTAGTGTGTGAGTGACAGTTGGAGATATGAAAACCGAACACACACTGAGATTACAGCAGCCCTCATAGCCCACTAAACATATAGTTATTATAATTGCGATAGACAAAGCCATCACTTTTAGATGATGGGTATTTTAATTTTCTTAGAAAACTCAATCGTCCAAATGCATTTATGCGGTGGCGACTTTAAATAAACATATTAGTTAGTTGGGATAAATCGGACTGTATCTGTCAAGTGAGGTAATAGAAAATTAGAAATGTCTCTCATTAAAACTCAAACGGAGCCACATAAAATTACAATGTGCCGTCTTAGGCAAAAGTAGGACGGATTCATTCCGCCGCCATTATCTGATGAACCACTTTTTGGTGTATGCATATTTGAATTGCGTAAATTACCAATGGGGCACAAGCTGAATTCCTGGCTATCATCAATATTGGTCAATTGTTAAAGTAATTTAATTTTAAATGATAACTAGCCTCATTTGAACAGACGGAGCTGTTGTCCAGTGGTTAACACGCTGGCTTGGTAATCCAGAGATCGTAGGTTCGATCCCCCGTCTGACCATAATAACATTAACAGCCTTTCCATTGGGACTTTAAACCGAGGTCTTGTATCTGTGCTTTACACCGTACACGTAAAACAACTAGAGGATTTTCTGGAATGGGTCTCTGTCTGTATCATTGCACTATCCTCCAAACATCTAAAATTACAACTCTCTTCAGGAGGCGTTGCTCATAATGGCAACCGGTAGCGACGATAAATACAAGTAAAACACACACAGGAGGTTGGTGCAACTATTGGTTAACCACTGGAGCATGTCCATGAAAGGTACTGTTAGGTAAACTGTCCGCTGGCGATATAGTCGCAAAATGGTGTAAACCCAAACACACACTATTGCATACCGTATTTAATGACCAGATAACATGTAAACAAAGGCAGCTGATGGGCCCAGTAATTCACTGGTTAGTTAACACGCTGGACTGCGAATCCAGAGATAGCAGGTTCGATCCCCCGTCTGACCATTATAATATTAACAGTCTTTCAAATGGGAATTTAAACAGATCTCGTATCGGTGCTTTACACCGTACACGTAAATGAACCAGAGGAGACTCTGGAATGGGGTCTCTGTCTGTATCGTTGCACTATCCTTCAAAAATCTAAAATGACAACCAGTATTGACGATAAATAAGCGTCAAATACACATAAACAAAGGCAGGCACAATGTTTGTCATATACCGGTGTAGAATATTGATCATTAATCCTGAGAGTAAATAGTGAATTCAAAACACTTTTCCATTAATTGTGTGCGTTCAGGTTCAACATTTGCAAGCTACCCTAAAGAGTTGCATTTAGTCCCATTGTGCTTCAAATTGCTAGCATTGTTACCTGGAATGAACAGTACACAAA
>JABXNX010003604.1:0-26139 GCA_014843695.1 Archivesica marissinica | reverse complement strand
ACGTTATGTATGGACTGGTTGTTGTATATACGTTATGTATGGACTGGTTGTTGTATATACGTTATGTATGGACTGGTTGTTGTATGTACGTAGTGCATGGACTGGTTGTTGTATGTACGTTTTGTATGGACTGGTTGTTGTATGTACGTTATGTATATGGACTGGTTGTTGTATATACGTATTTCTATGGACTGGTTGTTGTATGTATGTTTTGTATGGACTGGGTGTTGTATGTACGTTATGTATGGACTGGGTGTTGTATGTACGTTATGTATGGACTGGGTGTTGTATGTACGTTATGTATGGACTGGGTGTTGTATGTACGTTATGTATGGACTGGGTGTTGTATGTACGTTATGTATGGACTGGTTGTTGTATGTACGTTATGTATGGACTGGTTGTTGTATGTACGTAATGCATGGACTGGTTGTTGTATGTACGTAATGTATGGACTGGTTGTTGTATGTACGTTATGTATGGACTGGTTGTTGTATGTACGTATATGTATGGACTGGTTGTTGTATGTACGTAGTGCATGGACTGGTTGTTGTATATACGTTTTGTATGGACTGGTTGTTGGATGTACGTTATGTATGGACTGGTTGTTGTATATACGTTATGTATGGACTGATTGTTGTATATACGTTTTGTATGGACTGGTTGTTGTATATACGTTTTGTATGGACTGGTTGTTGTATATACGTTTTGTATGGACTGGTTGTTGTATATACGTTATGTATGGATTGGTTGTTGTATATACGTTTTGTATGGACTGGTTGTTGTATATACGTTTTGTATGGACTGGTTGTTGTATATACGTTTTGTATGGACTGGTTGTTGTATATACGTTTTGTATGGACTGGTTGTTGTATATACGTTTTGTATGGACTGGTTGTTGTATATACGTTTTGTATGGACTGGTTGTTGTATATACGTTTTGTATGGACTGGTTGTTGTATATACGTTTTGTATGGACTGGTTGTTGAATATACGTTATGTATGGACTGGTTGTTGTACAACGTTTGTATGGACTGGTTGTTGTATGTATGTTTTGTATGGATTGGTTGTTGTATATACGTTTTGTATGGACTGGTTGTTGTATATACGTTATGTATGGACTGTTTGTTGATATATACGTTATGTATGGACTGGTTGTTGTATGTACGTAGTGCATGGACTGGTTGTTGTATGTACGTTTTGTATGGACTGGTTGTTGTATGTAGTTATGTATATGACTGGTTGTTGTATATACGTTATTGTATGGACTGGTTGTTGTATATACGTTTTGTATGGACTGGTTGTTGTATGTACGTTATGTATGGACGGTTAAACTTTTGACGTTGGTATGACTGTATGTACGTTATGTATGGACTGGTTGTTGTATGTACGTTATGTATGGACTGGGTGGTGTATGTAACTTTTGTATGGACTGGTTGTTGTATATACGTTTTGTATGGACTGGTTGTTGTATATACGTTTTGTATGGACTGGTTGTTGTATATACGTTTTGTATGGACTGGTTGTTGTATGTACGTTTTGTATGGACTGGTTGTTGTATGTACGTTATGTATGGACTGGTTGTTGTATATACGTTATGTATGGACTGGTTTTGTATATACGTTATGCATGGACTGGTTGTTGTATATACGTTATGTATGGACTGGTTGTTGTATGTACGTTTGTATGGACTGGTTGTTGTATGTACGTTATGTATGGACTGGTTGTTGTATGTACGTTATGTATGGACTGGTTGTTGTATGTACGTTATGTATGGACTGGTTGTTGTATGTACCTTTTGTATGGACTGGTTTTTGTATATACGTTATGCATGTACTGGTTGTTGTATATACGTTTTGTATGGACTGGTTGTTGTATGTACGTTTTATATGGATTGGTGTTGTATGTACGTGTTGTGTGGACTGGTTGTTGTATGTACGTTATTTATGACCGTTGTTGTATATACGTTTTATGACTGGTTGTGTTACGTTTGTATGGACTGGTTGTTGTATACGTTTGTATGGACTGTTTGTTGTATGTACGTTATGTATGGACTGGTTGTTGTATATACGTTTTGTATGGACTGGTTGTTGTATATACGTTTTGTATGGACTGGTTGTTGTATATACGTTTTGTATGGACTGGTTGTTGTATATACGTTTTGTATGGACTGGTTGTTGTATATACGTTTTGTATGGACTGGTTGTTGTATATACGTTTTGTATGGACTGGTTGTTGTATATACGTTTTGTATGGACTGGTTGTTGTATATACGTTTTGTATGGACTGGTTGTTGTATGTACGTTTTGTATGGACTGGTTGTTGTATGTACTTATGCATGGACTGGTTGTTGTATGTACGTTTTGTATGGACTGGTTGTTGTATGTACGTTTGTATGGACTGGTTGTTGTATGTACGTTTTTATGGACTGGTTGTTGTATTACGTTTTGTATGGACTGGTTGTTGTATATACGTTTTATATGGACTGGTTGTTGTATGTACGTTATGTATGGACTGGTTGTTGTATATACGTTATGTATGGACTGATTGTTGTATATACGTTTTGTATGGACTGGTTGTTGTATATACGTTTTGTATGGACTGGTTGTTGTATATACGTTTTGTATGGACTGGTTGTTGTATATACGTTTTGTATGGACTGGTTGTTGAATATACGTTATGTATGGACTGGTTGTTGTATATACGTTTTGTATGGACTGGTTGTTGTTAATACGTTTTGTATGGACTGGTTGTTGTATGTACGTTTTGTATGGACTGGTTGTTGTATATACGTTTTGTATGGACTGGTTGTTGTATATACGTTATGTATGGACTGTTTGTTGTATATACGTTATGTATGGACTGGTTGTTGTATGTACGTAGTTCATGGACTGGTTGTTGTATGTACGTTTTGTATGGACTGGTTGTTGTATGTACGTTATGTATATGGACTGGTTGTTGTATATACGTATTTCTATGGACTGGTTGTTGTATGTATATTTGTATGGACTGGGTGTTGTATGTACGTTATGTATGGACTGGGTGTTGTATGTACGTTATGTATGGACTGGGTGTTGTATGTACGTTATGTATGGACTGGGTGTTGTATGTACGTTATGTATGGACTGGGTGTTGTATGTACGTTATGTATGGACTGGTTGTTGTATGTACGTTGTGTATGGACTGGGTGTTGTATGTACGTTATGTATGGACTGGTTGTTGTATGTACGTTATTTATGGACTGGGTGTTGTATGACTTATGTATGGACTGGTTGTTGTATGTACGTTATGTATGGACTATTTGTTGTATGTACGTTATGTATGGACTTGTTGTTGTATGTACGTAGTGCATGGACTGGTTGTTGTATGTACGTTTTGTATGGACTGGTTGTTGTATGTACGCTATGTATGGACTGGTTGTTGTATGTACGTAGTGCATGGACTGGTTGTTGTATATACGTTTTGTATGGACTGGTTGTTGTATGTACGTTATGTATGGACTGGTTGTTGTATGTACGTTATGTATGGACTGGTTGTTGTATATACGTTTTGTATGGACTGGTTGTTGTATATACGTTTTGTATGGACTGGTTGTTGTATATACGTTTTGTATGGACTGGTTGTTGTATATACGTTTTGTATGGACTGGTTGTTGTATATACGTTTTGTATGGACTGGTTGTTGTATATACGTTTTGTATGGACTGGTTGTTGTATATACGTTATGTATGGACTGGTTGTTGTATATACGTTATGTATGGACTGGTTGTTGTATATACGTTTTGTATGGACTGGTTGTTGTATATACGTTTGTATGGACTGGTTGTTGTATGTACGTTTTGTATGGACTGGTTGTTGTATATACGTTTTGTATGGACTGGTTGTTGTATATACGTTTTGTATGGACTGGTTGTTGTATATACGTTTTGTATGGACTGGTTGTTGTATGTACGTTTTGTATGGACTGGTTGTTGTATATACGTTTTGTATGGACTGGTTGTTGTATATACGTTTTGTATGGACTGGTTGTTGTATATACGTTATGTATGGACTGGTTGTTGTATATACGTTTTGTATGGACTGTTGTTGTATATACGTTTTGTATGGACTGGTTGTTGTATATACGTTTTGTATGGACTGGTTGTTGTATATACGTTTTGTATGGACTGGTTGTTGTATATACGTTATGTATGGACTGTTTGTTGTATATACGTTATGTATGGACTGGTTGTTGTATGTACGTAGTGCATGGACTGGTTGTTGTATGTACGTTTTGTATGGACTGGTTGTTGTATGTACGTTATGTATATGGACTGGTTGTTGTATATACGTATTTCTATGGACTGGTTGTTGTATATATTTTGTATGGACTGGGTGTTGTATGTACGTTATGTATGGACTGGGTGTTGTATGTACGTTATGTATGGACTGGGTGTTGTATGTACGTTATGTATGGACTGGTTGTTGTATGTACGTTATGTATGGACTGGGTTGTATGTACGTTATTTATGGACTGGTTGTTGTATGTACGTTATGTATGGACTGTTTGTTGTATGTACGTATTGTATGGACTGGTTGTTGTATGTACGTTTTGTATGGACTGGTTGTTGTATGTACGTTATGTATGGACTGGTTGTTGTATGTACGTGTATGGACTGGTTGTTGTATATACGTTTTGTATGGACTGGTTGTGATGTACTTATGTATGGACTGGTTGTTGTATTACGTTGTATGGACTGTTGTTGTATATACGTTTTGTATGGACTGGTTGTTTGTATACGTTTTGTATGGACTGGTTGTTGTATATACGTTTTGTATGGACTGGTTGTTGTATGTACGTTATGTATGGACTGGTTGTTGTATATACGTTTTGTATGGACTGGTTGTTGTATTACGTTTTGTATGGACTGGTTGTTGTATATACGTTTTGTATGGACTGGTTGTTGTATGTACGTTTTGTATGGACTGGTTGTTGTATATACGTTTTGTATGGACTGGTTGTTGTATATACGTTTTGTATGGACTGGTTGTTGTATATACGTTTTGTATGGACTGGTTGTTGTATATACGTTTTGTATGGACTGGTTGTTGAATATACGTTATGTATGGACTGGTTGTTGTATATACGTTTTGTATGGACTGGTTGTTGTATGTATGTTTTGTATGGATTGGTTGTTGTATATACGTTTTGTATGGACTGGTTGTTGTATATACGTTATGTATGGACTGTTTGTTGTATATACGTTATGTATGAACTGGTTGTTGTATGTACGTAGTGCATGGACTGGTTGTTGTATGTACGTTTTGTATGGACTGGTTGTTGTATGTACGTTATGTATATGGACTGGTTGTTGTATATACGTATTTCTATGGACTGGTTGTTGTATATATGTTTTGTATGGACAGGGTGTTGTATGTACGCTATGTATGGACTGGGTGTTGTATGTACGTTATGTATGGACTGGGTGTTGTATATACGTTATGTATGGACTGGGTGTTTTATGTACGTTGTGTATGGACTGGGTGTTGTATGTACGTTATGTATGGACTGGTTGTTGTATGTACGTTATTTATGGACTGGGTGTTGTATGAACGTTATGTATGGACTATTTGTTGTATGTACGTTATGTATGGACTTGTTGTTGCATGTACGTAGTGCATGGACTGGTTATTGTATGTACGTTTTGTATGGACTGGTTGTTGTATGTACGCTATGTATGGACTGGTTGTTGTATGTACGTTTTGTATGGACTGGTTGTTGTATGTACGCTATGTATGGACTGGTTGTTGTATGTACGTAGTGCATGGACTGGTTGTTGTATATACGTTTTGTACGGACTGGTTGTTGTATATACGTTTTGTATGGACTGGTTGTTGTATATACGTTTTGTATGGACTGGTTGTTGTATATACGTTTTGTATGGACTGGTTGTTGTATATACGTTTTGTATGGACTGGTTGTTGAATATACGTTATGTATGGACTGGTTGTTGTATATGCGTTTTGTATGGACTGGTTGTTGTTAATACGTTTTGTATGGACTTGTTGTTGTATATACGTTTTGTATGGACTGGTTGTTGTATATAAGTTTTGTATGGACTGGTTGTTGTATATACGTTTTGTATGGACTGGTTGTTGTATGTACGTTTTATATGGATTGGTTGTTGTATGTACGTGTTGTGTGGACTGTTGTTGTATGTACGTTATTTATGGACCGGTTGTTGTATATCCGTTTTGTATGGACTGGTTGCTGTATATACGTTTTGTATGGTCTTGTTGTGCATACGTTTGTTATGGATTGGTTGTTGTATGTACGTTTTGTATGGACTGGTTGTTGTATATACGTATATCTATGGACTGGTTGTTGTATATACGTTTAGTTTCGACTAGTTGTTCTATATACGTAATTTTATGGACTGTTTATTGTATGTACGTTTTGTATGGACGGATTGTTGTATATACGTATTTCTATGGACTGGTTGTTGTATATAGGTTTTGTATGGACTGGTTGTTGTATATACGTGTTATATGGACTGGTTGTTGTATATACGTTATGTATGGACTGTTTGTTGTATATACGTTATGTATGGACTGGTTGTTGTATGTACGTAGTGCATGTACTGGTTGTTGTATGTACGTTTTGTATGGACTGGTTGTTGTATGTAAGTTATGTATATGGACTGGTTGTTGTATATACGTATTTCTATGGACTGGTTGTTGTATATATGTTTTGTATGAACTGGGTGTTGTATGTACGTTATGTATGGACTGGGTGTTGTATGTACGTTATGTATGGACTGGGTGTTGTATGTACGTTGTGTATGGACTGGGTGTTGTATGTACGTTATGTATGGACTGGTAGTTGTTTGTACGTTATTTATGGACTGGATGTTGTATGAACGTTATGTATGGACTATTTGTTGTATGTACGTAGTGCATGGACTGGTTGTTGTATGTACGTTTTGTATGGACTGGTTGTTGTATGTACGCTATGTATGGACTGGTAGTTGTATGTACGTAGTGCATGGACTGGTTGTTGTATATACGTTTTGTATGGACTGGTTGTTGGATGTACGTTATGTATGGACTGGTTGTTGTATATACGTTATGTATGGACTGATTGTTGTATATACGTTTTGTATGGACTGGTTGTTGTATATACGTTTTGTATGGACTGGTTGTTGTATATACGTTTTGTATGGACTGGTTGTTGAATATACGTTATGTATGGACTGGTTGTTGTATATACGTTTTGTATGGACTGGTTGTTGTTAATACGTTTTGTATGGACTGGTTGTTGTATATACGTTTTGTATGGACTGGTTGTTGTATGTATGTTTTGTATGGATTGGTTGTTGTATGTACGTTTTGTATGGACTGGTTGTTGTATATACGTTATGTATGGACTGTTTGTTGTATATACGTTATGTATGGACTGGTTGTTGTATGTACGTAGTGCATGGACTGGTTGTTGTATGTACGTTTTGTATGGACTGGTTGTTGTATGTACGTTATGTATATGGACTGGTTGTTGTATATACGTATTTCTATGGACTGGTTGTTGTATATATGTTTTGTATGGACAGGGTGTTGTATGTACGCTATGTATGGACTGGGTGTTGTATGTACGTTATGTATGGACTGGGTGTTGTATATACGTTATGTATGGACTGGGTGTTTTATGTACGTTGTGTATGGACTGGGTGTTGTATGTACGTTATGTATGGACTGGTTGTTGTATGTACGTTATTTATGGACTGGGTGTTGTATGAACGTTATGTATGGACTATTTGTTGTATATACGTTATGTATGGACTGGTTGTTGTATGTACGTAGTGCATGGACTGGTTGTTGTATGTACGTTTTGTATGGACTGGTTGTTGTATGTACGTTATGTATGGACTGGTTGTTGTATATACGTATTTCTATGGACTGGTTGTTGTATATATGTTTTGTATGGACTGGGTGTTGTATGTACGTTATGTATGGACTGGGTGTTGTATGTACGTTTTATATGGACTGGTTGTTGTATGTACGTGTTGTGTGGACTGGTTGTTGAACATACGTTTTGTATGGACTGGTTGTTGTATATACGTATTTCTTTGGACTGGTTGTTGTAGATACGTTTTGTATGGACTGATTGTTGCATGTACGTTTTGTATGGACTGGTTGTTGTATGTACGTCATGTATGGACTGGTTGTTGTATGTACGTAATGCATGTACTGGTTGTTGTATATACGTTATGTATGGACTGTTTGTTGGACTGGTTGTTATATGTACGTTATGTATGGACTGGTTGTTGTATGTACGTTATGTATGGACTGGTTGTTGTATGTACGTTATGTATGGACTGGTTGTTGTATGTACCTTTTGTATGGACTGGTTGTTGTATATACGTTATGCATGGACTGGTTGTTGTATATACGTTTTGTATGGACTGGTTGTTGTATGTACGCTATGTATGGACTGGTTGTTGTATATACGTTATGTATGGACTGGTTGTTGTATATACGTTTTGTATGGACTGGTTGTTGTATATACGTTTTGTATGGACTGGTTGTTGTATATACGTTTTGTATGGACTGGTTGTTGTATATACGTTTTGTATGGACTGGTTGTTGTATATACGTTATGTATGGACTGGTTGTTGTATGTATGTTTTGTATGGATTGGTTGTTGTATGTACGTTTTGTATGGACTGGTTGTTGTATATACGTTATGTATGGACTGTTTGTTGTATATACGTTATGTATGAACTGGTTGTTGTATGTACGTAGTGCATGGACTGGTTGTTGTATGTACGTTTTGTATGGACTGGTTGTTGTATGTACGTTATGTATATGGACTGGTTGTTGTATATACGTATTTCTATGGACTGGTTGTTGTATATATGTTTTGTATGGACAGGGTGTTGTATGTACGCTATGTATGGACTGGGTGTTGTATGTACGTTATGTATGGACTGGGTGTTTTATGTACGTTGTGTATGGACTGGGTGTTGTATGTACGTTATGTATGGACTGGTTGTTGTATGTACGTTATTTATGGACTGGGTGTTGTATGAACGTTATGTATGGACTATTTGTTGTATGTACGTTATGTATGGACTTGTTGTTGCATGTACGTAGTGCATGGACTGGTTGTTGTATGTACGTTTTGTATGGACTGGTTGTTGTATGTACGTTATGTATGGACTGGTTGTTGTATATACGTTTTGTATGGACTGGTTGTTGTATATACGTTTTGTATGGACTGGTTGTTGTATATACGTTTTGTATGGACTGGTTGTTGTATATACGTTTTGTATGGACTGGTTGTTGTATATACGTTTTGTATGGACTGGTTGTTGTATATACGTTATGTATGGACTGGTTGTTGTATATACGTTTTGTATGGACTGGTTGTTGTATATACGTTTTGTATGGACTTGTTGTTGTATATACGTTTTGTATGGACTGGTTGTTGTATATAAGTTTTGTATGGACTGGTTGTTGTATATACGTTTTGTATGGACTGGTTGTTGTATATACGTTTTGTATGGACTGATTGTTGTATATACGTTTGTATGGACTGGTTGTTGTATATACGTATTTCTTTGGACTGGTTGCTGTAGATACGTTTTGTATGGACTGATTGTTGTATGTACGTTTTGTATGGACTGGTTGTTGTATGTACGTCATGTATGGACTGGTTGTTGTATATATGTTTTGTATGGACTGGGTGTTGTATGTACGTTATGTATGGACTGGGTGTTGTATGTACGTTATGTATGGACTGGGTGTTGTATATACGTTATGTATGGACTGGGTGTTGTATGTACGTTGTGTATGGACTGGGTGTTGTATGTACGTTATGTATGGACTGGTTGTTGTATGTACGTTATTTATGGACTGGGTGTTGTATGAACGTTATGTATGGACTATTTGTTGTATATACGTTATGTATGGACTGGTTGTTGTATGTACGTAGTGCATGGACTGGTTGTTGTATGTACGTTTTGTATGGACTGGTTGTTGTATGTAAGTTATGTATATGGACTGGTTGTTGTATATACGTTTTCTATGGACTGGTTGTTGTATATATGTTTTGTATGGACTGGGTGTTGTATGTACGTTATGTATGGACTGGTTGTTGTATTACGTTTTATGGATGGTTGTTGTATGTACGTTTTGTTGGACTGGTTGTTGTATATACGTTTTGTATGGACTGGTTGTTGTATATACGTATTTTATGGACTGGTTGTTGTAATACGTTTTGTATGGACTGATGTTGCATGTACTTGTATGGACTGGTTGTTGTATGTACGTCTGTATGGACTGGTTGTTGTATGTACTAATCTGACTGGTTTTGTATACGTATGTATGTTGGACTGGTTGTTATATGTACGTTATGTATGGACGTTGTTGTATGTCGTTATTATGGACTGGTTGTTGTATGTACGTTATGTATGGACTGGTTGTTGTATGTACGTTATGTATGGACTGGTTGTTGTATATACGTTATGTATGGACTGGTTGTTGTATATACGTTTTGTATGGACTGGTTGTTGTATATACGTTTTGTATGGACTGGTTGTTGTATATACGTTATGTATGGACTGGTTGTTGTATATACGTTTTGTATGGACTGGTTGTTGTATATACGTTATGTATGGACTGGTTGTTGTATATACGTTATGTATGGACTGGTTGTTGTATATACGTTATGTATGGACTGGTTGTTGTATATACGTTTTGTATGGACTGGTTGTTGTATGTACGTTTTGTATGGACTGGTTGTTGTATGTACGTTTTGTATGGACTGGTTGTTGTATATACGTTATGTATGGACTGGTTGTTGTATATACGTAATGCATGGACTGGTTGTTGTATGTACGTTTTGTATGGACTGGTTGTTGTATGTAAGTTATGTATATGGACTGGTTGTTGTATATACGTATTTCTATGGACTGGTTGTTGTATATATGTTTTGTATGGACTGGGTGTTGTATGTACGTTATGTATGGACTGGGTGGTGTATGACGTTATGTGTGGACTGGGTGTTGTATGTACGTTGTGTATGGACTGGGTGTTGTATGTACGTTATGTATGGACTGGTTGTTGTATGTACGTTATTTATGGACTGGATGTTGTATGAACGTTATTTTCAATATGTGTGTATGTACGTAGTGCATGGACTGGTTGTTGTATATACGTTTTGTATGGACTGGTAGTTGTATGTACGTAGTGCATGGACTGGTTGTTGTATATACGTTTTGTATGGACTGGTTGTTGGATGTACGTTATGTATGGACTGGTTGTTGTATATACGTTATGTATGGACTGATTGTTGTATATACGTTTTGTATGGACTGGTTGTTGTGTATACGTTTTGTATGGACTGGTTGTTATATATACGTTTTGTATGGACTGGTTGTTGTATATACGTTTTGTATTATTGACTAGTTGTTGAATATACGTTATGTATGGACTGGTTGTTGTACATACGTTTTGTATGGACTGGTTGTTGTATGTACGTTTTGTATGGATTAGTTGTTGTATGTACGTTTTGTATGGACTGGTTGTTGTATATGCGTTATGTATGGACTGTTTGTTGTATATACGTTATGTATGGACTGGTTGTTGTATGTACGTAGTGCATGGACTGGTTGTTGTATGTACGTTTTTTATGGACTGGTTGTTGTATGTACGTTATGTATATGGACTGGTTGTTGTATGTACGTTATGTATTGACGGGGTGTTGTATGTACGTTATGTATGGACTGGGTGTTGTATGTACGTTATGTATGGACTGTTTGTTGGACTGGTTGTTATATGTACGTTATGTATGGACTGGTTGTTGTATGTACGTTATGTATGGACTGGTTGTTGTATGTACGTTATGTATGGACTGGTTGGTGTATGTACCTTTTGTATGGACTGGTTGTTGTGTATACGTTATGCATGGACTGGTTGTTGTATATACGTTTTGTATGGACTGGTTGTTGGATGTACGCTATGTATGGACTGGTTGTTGTATATACGTTATGTATGGACTGATTGTTGTATATACGTTTTGTATGGACTGGTTGTTGTATATACGTTTTGTATGGACTGGTTGTTGTATATACGTTTTGTATGGACTGGTTGTTGTATATACGTTTTGTATGGACTGGTTGTTGAATATACGTTATGTATGGACTGGTTGTTGTATGTATGTTTTGTATGGATTGGTTGTTGTATGTACGTTTTGTATGGACTGGTTGTTGTATATACGTTATGTATGGACTGTTTGTTGTATATACGTTATGTATGAACTGGTTGTTGTATGTACGTAGTGCATGGACTGGTTGTTGTATGTACGTTTTGTATGGACTGGTTGTTGTATGTACGTTATGTATATGGACTGGTTGTTGTATATACGTATTTCTATGGACTGGTTGTTGTATATATGTTTTGTATGGACAGGGTGTTGTATGTACGCTATGTATGGACTGGGTGTTGTATGTACGTTATGTATGGACTGGGTGTTTTATGTACGTTGTGTATGGACTGGGTGTTGTATGTACGTTATGTATGGACTGGTTGTTGTATGTACGTTATTTATGGACTGGGTGTTGTATGAACGTTATGTATGGACTATTTGTTGTATGTACGTTATGTATGGACTTGTTGTTGCATGTACGTAGTGCATGGACTGGTTATTGTATGTACGTTTTGTATGGACTGGTTGTTGTATGTACGCTATGTATGGACTGGTTGTTGTATGTACGTTTTGTATGGACTGGTTGTTGTATGTACGCTATGTATGGACTGGTTGTTGTATGTACGTAGTGCATGGACTGGTTGTTGTATATACGTTTTGTACGGACTGGTTGTTGTATATACGTTTTGTATGGACTGGTTGTTGTATATACGTTTTGTATGGACTGGTTGTTGTATATACGTTTTGTATGGACTGGTTGTTGTATATACGTTTTGTATGGACTGGTTGTTGAATATACGTTATGTATGGACTGGTTGTTGTATATGCGTTTTGTATGGACTGGTTGTTGTTAATACGTTTTGTATGGACTTGTTGTTGTATATACGTTTTGTATGGACTGGTTGTTGTATATAAGTTTTGTATGGACTGGTTGTTATATATACGTTTTGTATGGAGTGGTTGTTGTATATACGTGTTGTATGGACTGATTGTTGTATATACGTTTGGTATGGACTGGTTGTTGTATATACGTATTTCTTTGGACTGGTTGCTGTAGATACGTTTTGTATGGACTGATTGTTGTATGTACGTTTTGTATGGACTGGTTGTTGTATGTACGTTTTGTATGGACTGGTTGTTGTATATACGTTATGTATGGACTGTTTGTTGTATATACGTTATGTATGAGCTGGTTGTTGTATGTACGTAGTGCATGGACTGGTTGTTGTATGTACGTTTTGTATGGACTGGTGTTGTATTACGTTATGATGGACTGGTTGTTGTATATACGTATGCATGGACTGGTTGTTGTATATACGTTTTGTATGGACTGGTTGTTGTATGTACGTTTGTATGGACTGGTTGTTGTATATACGTTATGTATGGACTGATTGTTGTATATACGTTTTGTATGGACTGGTTGTTGTATATACGTTTTGTATGGACTGGTTGTTGTATATACGTTTTGTATGGACTGGTTGTTGTATATACGTTTTGTATGGACTGGTTGTTGTATATACGTTTTGTATGGACTGGTTGTTGATATACGTTATGTATGGACTGGTTGTTGTATATACGTTTTGTATGGACTGGTTGTTGTATGTACGTTTTGTATGGACTGGTTGTTGTATGTACGTTTTGTATGGACTGGTTGTTGTATATACGTATGACTGTTGTTGTATATACGTTATGTATGGACTGGTTGTTGTATGTACGTAGTGCATGGACTGGTTGTTGTATGTACGTTTTGTATGGACTGGTTGTTGTATGTACGTTATGTATGGACTGGTTGTTGTATGTACGTTATGTATTGACTGGTTGTTGTATGTACGTTATGTATGGACTGGGTGTTGTATGTACGTTATGTATGACTGGGTGTTGTATGTACGTTATGTATGGACTGGTTGTTGTATGTACGCTATGTATGGACTGGTTGTTGTATATACGTTGTGTATGGACTGGTTGTTGTATATACGTTTTGTATGGACTGGTTGTTGTTAATACGTTTTGTATGGACTGGTTGTTGTATATACGTTTTGTATGGACTGGTTGTTGTATATACGTTTTGTATGGACTGGTTGTTGTATATACGTTTTGTATGGACTGGTTGTTGTATATACGTTTTGTATGGACTGGTTGTTGAATATACGTTATGTATGGACTGGTTGTTGTATATACGTTTTGTATGGACTGGTTGTTGTATGTACGTTTTGTATGGACTGGTTGTTGTATGTACGTTTTGTATGGACTGGTTGTTGTATATACGTTATGTATGGACTGTTTGTTGTATATACGTTATGTATGAACTGGTTGTTGTATGTACGTAGTGCATGGACTGGTTGTTGTATGTACGTTTTGTATGGACTGGTTGTTGTATGTACGTTATGTATATGGACTGGTTGTTGTATATACGTATTTCTATGGACTGGTTGTTGTATATATGTTTTGTATGGACAGGGTGTTGTATGTACGCTATGTATGGACTGGGTGTTGTATGTACGTTATGTATGGACTGGGTGTTGTATATACGTTATGTATGGACTGGGTGTTTTATGTACGTTGTGTATGGACTGGGTGTTGTATGTACGTTATGTATGGACTGGTTGTTGTATGTACGTTATTTATGGACTGGGTGTTGTATGAACGTTATGTATGGACTATTTGTTGTATATACGTTATGTATGGACTGGTTGTTGTATGTACGTAGTGCATGGACTGGTTGTTGTATGTACGTTTTGTATGGACTGGTTGTTGTATGTAAGTTATGTATATGGACTGGTTGTTGTATATACGTGTTTCTATGGACTGGTTGTTGTATATATGTTTTGTATGGACTGGGTGTTGTATGTACGTTATGTATGGACTGGGTGTTGTATGTACGTTATGTGTGGACTGGGTGTTGTATGTACGTTGTGTATGGACTAGGTGTTGTATGTACGTTATGTATGGACTGGTTGTTGTATGTACGTTATTTATGGACTGGATGTTGTATGAACGTTATGTATGGACTATGTGTTGTATGTACGTAGTGCATGGACTGGTTGTTGTATGTACGTTATGTATGGACTGGTAGTTGTATGTACGTAGTGCATGGACTGGTTGTTGTATATACGTTTTGTATGGACTGGTTGTTGGATGTACGTTATGTATGGACTGGTTGTTGTATATACGTTATGTATGGACTGATTGTTGTATATACGTTTTGTATGGACTGGTTGTTGTATATACGTGTTATATGGACTGGTTGTTGTATATACGTTATGTATGGACTGTTTGTTGTATATACGTTATGTATGGACTGGTTGTTGTATGTACGTAGTGCATGGACTGGTTGTTGTATGTACGTTTTGTATGGACTGGTTGTTGTATGTAAGTTATGTATATGGACTGGTTGTTGTATATACGTATTTCTATGGACTGGTTGTTGTATATATGTTTTGTATGGACTGGGTGTTGTATGTACGTTATGTATGGACTGGGTGGTGTATGTACGTTATGTGTGGACTGGGTGTTGTATGTACGTTGTGTATGGACTGGGTGTTGTATGTACGTTATGTATGGACTGGTTGTTGTATGTACGTTATTTATGGACTGGATGTTGTATGAACGTTATGTTTCGAATATGTGTTGTATGTACGTAGTGCATGGACTGGTTGTTGTATGTACGTTTTGTATGGACTGGTAGTTGTATGTACGTAGTGCATGGACTGGTTGTTGTATATACGTTTTGTATGGACTGGTTGTTGGATGTACGTTATGTATGGACTGGTTGTTGTATATACGTTATGTATGGACTGATTGTTGTATATACGTTTTGTATGGACTGGTTGTTGTGTATACGTTTTGTATGGACTGGTTGTTATATATACGTTTTGTATGGACTGGTTGTTGTATATACGTTTTGTATTATTGACTAGTTGTTGAATATACGTTATGTATGGACTGGTTGTTGTACATACGTTTTGTATGGACTGGTTGTTGTATGTACGTTTTGTATGGATTGTTGTTGTATTACGTTGTATGGACTGGTTGTTGTATATACGTTATGTATGGACTGTTTGTTGTATATACGTTATGTATGGACTGGTTGTTGTATGTACGTAGTGCATGGACTGGTTGTTGTATGTACGTTTTTTATGGACTGGTTGTTGTATGTACGTTATGTATATGGACTGGTTGTTGTATGTACGTTATGTATTGACGGGGTGTTGTATGTACGTTATGTATGGACTGGGTGTTGTATGTACGTTATGTATGACTGGGTGTTGTATGTACGTTATGTATGGACTGGGTGTTGTATGTACGCTATGTATGGACTGGGAGTTGTATGTACGTTGTGTATGGACTGGGTGTTGTATATACGTTTTGTATGGACTGGTTGTTGTTAATACGTTTTGTATGGACTGGTTGTTGTATATACGTTTTGTATGGACTGGTTGTTGTATATACGTTTTGTATGGACTGGTCGTTGTATATACGTTTTGTATGGACTGGTTGTTGTATGTACGTTTTATATGGATTGGTTGTTGTATGTACGTGTTGTGTGGACTAGTTGTTGTATGTACGTTATTTATGGACCGGTTGTTGTATATCCGTTTTGTATGGACTGGTTGCTGTATATACGTTTTATATGGTCTTGTTGTGCATACGTTTGTTATGGATTGGTTGTTGTATGTACGTTTTGTATGGACTGGTTGTTGTATATACGTATATCTATGGACTGGTTGTTGTATACACGTTTAGTTTCGACTAGTTGTTGTATATACGTATTTCTATGGACTGGTTGTTGTATATAGGTTTTGTATGGACTGGTTGTTGTATATACGTGTTATATGGACTGGTTGTTGTATATACGTTATGTATGGACTGTTTGTTGTATATACGTTATGTATGGACTGGTTGTTGTATGTACGTAGTGCATGGACTGGTTGTTGTATGTACGTTTTGTATGGACTGGTTGTTGTATGTAAGTTATGTATATGGACTGGTTGTTGTATATACGTATTTCTATGGACTGGTTGTTGTATATATGTTTTGTATGGACTGGGTGTTGTATGTACGTTATGTATGGACTGGGTGTTGTATGTACGTTGTGTATGGACTGGGTGTTGTATGTACGTTGTGTATGGACTGGGTGTTGTATGTACGTTATGTATGGACTGGTTGTTGTATGTACGTTATTTATGGACTGGATGTTGTATGAACGTTATGTATGGACTGGTAGTTGTATGTACGTAGTGCATGGACTGGTTGTTGTATATACGTTTTGTATGGACTGGTTGTTGGATGTACGTTATGTATGGACTGGTTGTTGTATATACGTTATGTATGGACTGATTGTTGTATATACGTTTTGTATGGACTGGTTGTTGTGTATACGTTTTGTATGGACTGGTTGTTATATATACGTTTTGTATGGACTGGTTGTTGTATGTACGTTTTGTATGGATTAGTTGTTGTATGTACGTTTTGTATTGACTGGTTGTTGTATATACGTTATGTATGGACTGTTTGTTGTATATACGTTATGTATGGACTGGTTGTTGTATGTACGTAGTGCATGGACTGGTTGTTGTATGTACGTTTTGTATGGACTGGTTGTTGTATGTACGTTATGTATATGGACTGGTTGTTGTATATACGTATTTCTATGGACTGGTTGTTGTATATATGTTTTGTATGGACTGGGTGTTGTATGTACGTTATGTATTGACGGGGTGTTGTATGTACGTTATGTATGGACTGGGTGTTGTATGTACGTTATGTATGACTGGGTGTTGTATGTACGTTATGTATGGACTGGGTGTTGTATGTACGCTATGTATGGACTGGGTGTTGTATGTACGTTGTGTATGGACTGGGTGTTGTATGTACGTTATGTATGGACTGGTTGTTGTATGTACGTTATTTATGGACTGGGTGTTGTATGAACTTTATGTATGGACTATTTGTTGTATGTATGTTATGTATGGACTATTTGTTGTATGTACGTTATGTATATGGACTGGTTGTTGTATATACGTATTTCTATGGACTGGTTGTTGTATATATGTTTTGTATGGACTGGGTTGTGTATGTACGTTATGTATGGACTGGGTGTTGTATGTACGTTATGTATGGACTGGGTGTTGTATGTACGTTGTGTATGGACTGGGTGTTGTATGTACGTTATGTATGGACTGGTTGTTGTATGTACGTTATTTATGGACTGGATGTTGTATGAACGTTATGTATGGACTATTTGTTGTATGTACGTAGTGCATGGACTGGTTGTTGTATGTACGTTTTGTATGGACTGGTTGTTGTATGTACGCTATGTATGGACTGGTAGTTGTATGTACGTAGTGCATGGACTGGTTGTTGTATATACGTTTTGTATGAACTGGTTGTTGGATGTACGTTATGTATGGACTGGTTGTTGTATATACGTTATGTATGGACTGATTGTTGTATATACGTTATGTATGGACTGATTGTTGTATATACGTTTTGTATGGACTGGTTGTTGTGTATACGTTTTGTATGGACTGGTTGTTATATATACGTTTTGTATGGACTGGTTGTTGTATATACGTTTTGTATGGACTAGTTGTTGAATATACGTTATGTATGGACTGGTTGTTGTACATACGTTTTGTATGGACTGGTTGTTGTATGTACGTTTTGTATGGATTGGTTGTTGTATGTACGTTTTGTATGGACTGGTTGTTGTATATACGTTATGTATGGACTGTTTGTTGTATATACGTTATGTATGGACTGTTTGTTGTATGTACGTAGTGCATGGACTGGTTGTTGTATGTACGTTTTGTATGGACTGGTTGTTGTATGTACGTTATGTATATGGACTGGTTGTTGTATATACGTATTTCTATGGACTGGTTGTTGTATATATGCTTTGTATGGACTGGGTGTTGTATGTACGTTATGTATTGACGGGGTGTTGTATGTACGTTATGTATGGACTGCGTGTTGTATGTACGTTATGTATGACTGGGTGTTGTATGTACGTTATGTATGGACTGGGTGTTGTATGTACGTTATGTATGGACTGGGTGTTGTATGTACGTTGTGTATGGACTGGGTGTTGTATGTACGTTATGTATGGACTGGTTGTTGTATGTACGTTATTTATGGACTGGGTGTTGTATGAACGTTATGTATGGACTATTTGTTGTATGTATGTTATGTATGGACTTGTTGTTGCTTGTACGTAGTGCATGGACTGGTTGTTGTATGTACGTTTTGTATGGACTGGATGTTGTATGTACGCTATGAATGGACTGGTTGTTGTATGTACGTAGTGCATGGACTGGTTGTTGTATATACGTTTTGTATGGACTGGTTGTTGGATGTACGTTATGTATGGACTGGTTGTTGTATATACGTTATGTAAGGACTGATTGTTGTATATACGTTTTGTATGGACTGGTTGTTGTATATACGTTTTATATGGACTGATTGTTGTATATACGTTTTGTATGGACTGGTTGTTGTGTATACGTTTTGTATGGACTGGTTGTTGTATATACGTTTTGTATGGACTAGTTGTTGAATATACGTTATGTATGGACTGGTTGTTGTACATACGTTTTGTATGGACTGGTTGTTGTATGTACGTTTTGTATGGATTGGTTGTTGTATGTACGTTTTGTATGGACTGGTTGTTGTATATACGTTATGTATGGACTGTTTGTTGTATATACGTTATGTATGGACTGGTTGTTGTATGTACGTAGTGCATGGACTGGTTGTTGTATGTACGTTTTGTATGGACTGGTTGTTGTATGTACGTTATGTATATGGACTGGTTGTTGTATATACGTATTTCTATAGACTGTTTGTTGTATATATGTTTTGTATGGACTGGGTGTTGTATGTACGTTATGCATTGACGGGGTGTTGTATGTACGTTATGTATGGACTGGGTGTTGTATGTACGTTATGTATGACTGGGTGTTGTATGTACGTTATGTATGGACTGGGTGTTGTATGTACGTTATGTATGGACTGGGTGTTGTATGTACGTTGTGTATGGACTGGGTGTTGTATGTACGTTATGTATGGACTGGTTGTTGTATGTACGTTATTTATGGACTGGGTGTTGTATGAACGTTATGTATGGACTGGGTGTTGTATGTACGTTATGTATGGACTATTTGTTGTATGTATGTTATGAATGGACTGGTTGTTGTATATACGTTATGTATGGACTGATTGTTGTATATACGTTTTGTATGGACTGGTTGCTGTATATACGTTTTGTATGGTCTTGTTGTGCATACGTTTGTTATGAATTGGGTGTTGTACGTACGTTTTGTATGGACTGGTTGTTGTATATACGCTATGTATGAACTGTTTGTTGTATATACGTATATCTATGGAATGGTTGTTGTATATACGTTTTGTATCGACTGGTTGTTGTATATACGTATTTTTATGGAATGTTTATTGTATGTACGTTTTGTATGGACTGGTTGTTGTATATACGTATTTCTATGGACTGGTTGTATATAGGTTTTGTATGGACTGGTTGTTGTATATACGTTTTGTATGGACTGGTTGTTGTATGTACGTTTTGTATGGACTGGTTGGTGTATGTACCTTTTGTATGGACTGGTTGTTGTATATACGTTATGCATGGACTGGTTGTTGTATGTACGTTGTGTATGGACTGGGTGTTGTATGTACGTTATGTATGGACTGGTTGTTGTATGTACGTTATTTATGGATTGGGTGTTGTATGAACGTTATGTATGGACTGGTTGTTGTATGTACGTTTTTTATGGACTGGTTTTTGTATGTACGCAATGTATGGACTGGTTGTTGTATGTACGTAGTGCATGGACTGGTTGTTGTATATACGTTTTGTATGGACTGGTTGTTGGATGTACGTTATGTATGAACTGGTTGTTGTATATACGTTATGTATGGACTGATTGTTGTATATACGTTATTTATGGACTGGTTGTTGTATATACGTTATGTATGGACTGTTTGTTGTATATACGTTATGTATGGATTGGTTGTTGTATGTACGTAGTTCATGGACTGGTTGTTGTATGTACGTTTTGTATGGACTGGTTGTTGTATGTACGTTATGTATATGGACTGGTTGTTGTATATACGTATATGGACTGGTTGTTGTATGTACGTTTTGTATGGACTGGTTGTTGTATGTACGTTTGTATGGACTGGTTGTTGTATATACGTTTTGTATGGACTGTTGTTGTATGTACGTTTTGTATGGACTGGGTGTTGTATGTACGTTATGTATGGACTGGTGTTGTATTACGTTATGTATGGACTGGGTGTTGTATGTACGTTATGTATGGACTGGTTGTTGTATGTACGTTATGTATGGACTGGTTGTTGTATGTACGTTATGTATGGACTGGGTGTTGTATGTACGTTATGTATGGACTGGTTGTTGTATTACGTATGCATGGACTGGTTGTTGTATGTACGTTTTGTATGGACTGGTTGTTGTATGTACGTTATGTATGGACTGGTTGTTGTATATACGTTTTCTATGGACTGGTTGTTGTATATACGTTTGTATGGACTGGTTGTTGTATGTACGTTTTGTATGGACTGGTTGTTGTATGTACGTAGTTCATGGACTGGTTGTTGTATGTACGTTTTGTATGGACTGGTTGTTGTATGTACGTTATGTATATGGACTGGTTGTTGTATATACGTATTTCTATGGACTGGTTGATGTATGTATGTTTTGTATGGACTGGGTGTTGTATGTACGTTATGTATGGACTGGGTGTTGTATGTACGTTATGTATGGACTGGGTGTTGTATGTACGTTATGTATGGACTGGGTGTTGTATGTATGTTATGTATGGACTGGGTGTTGTATGTACGTTATGTATGGACTGGGTGTTGTATGTACGTTATGTATGGACTGGTTGTTGTATGTACGTAGTGCATGGACTGGTTGTTGTATGTACGTTTTGTATGGACTGGTTGTTGTATGTATGATATGTATATGGACTGGTTGTTGTATATACGTATTTCTATGGACTGGTTGTTGTATGTACGTAGTGCATGGACTGGTTGTTGTATATACGTTTTATATGGACTGGTTATTGGGTGTACGTTATGTATGGACTGGTTGTTGTATATACGTTATGTATGGACTGATTGATGTATATACGTTTTGTATGGACTGGTTGTTGTATATACGTTTTGTATGGACTGGTTGTTGTATATACGTGTTGTATGGACTGGTTGTTGTATATACATTTTTTATGGACTGGTTGTTGAATATACGTTATGTATGGACTGGTTGTTGTATATACGTTTTGTATGGACTGGTTGTTGTACATACGTTTTGTATTGACTGGTTGTTGTATATACGTTTTATATGGACTGGTTGTTGTATATACGTTATGTATGGACTGTTTGTTGTATATACGTTATGTATGGATTGGTCGTTGTATGTACGTAGTTCATGGACTGATTGTTGTATGTACGTTTTGTATGGACTGGTTGTTGTATGTACGTTATGTTTATGGACTGGTTGTTGTATATACGTATTTCTATGGACTGGTTGATGTATGTATATTTGTATGGACTGGGTGTTGTATGTACGTTATGAATGGACTGGGTGTTGTGTGTACGTTATGTATGGACTGGGTGTTGTATGTACGTTATGTATGGACTGGGTGTTGTATGTACGTTATGTATGGACTGGGTGTTGTATGTACGTTGTGTATGGTCTGGGTGTTGTATGTACGTTATGTATGGACTGGTTGTTGTATGTACGTTATTTATGGACTGGGTGTTGTATGAACGTTATGTATGGACTATTTGTTGTATGTACGTTATGTATGGACTTGTTGTTGCATGTACGTAGTGCATGGACTGGTTGTTGTATGTACGTTTTGTATGGACTGGTTGTTGTATGTACGCTATGTATGGACTGGTTGTTGTATGTACGTAGTGCATGGACTGCTTGTTGTATATACGTTTTGTATGGACTGGTTGTTGGATGTACGTTATGTATGGACTGGTTGTTGTATATACGTTATGTATGGACTGATTGTGGTATATACGTTTTGTATGGACTGGTTGTTGTATATACGTTTTGCATGGACTGGTTGTTGTATATACGTTTTGTATGGACTGGTTGTTGTATATACGTTTTGTATGGACTGGTTGTTGAATATACGTTATGTATGGACTGGTTGTTGTATATACGTTTTGTATGGACTGGTTGCTGTATATACGTTTTGTATGGTCTTGTTTTGCATACGTTTGTTATGGATTGGTTGTTGTATGTACGTTTTGAATGGACTGGTTGTTGTATATACGCTATGTATGGACTGTTTGTTGTATATACGTATATCTATGGACTGGTTGTTGTATATACGTTTAGTATCGACTGGTTGTTGTATATACGTATTTTTATGTACTGTTTATTGTATGTACGTTTTGTATGGACTGGTTGTTGTATATACGTATTTCTATGGACTGGTTGTTGTATATACGTTTTGTATGGACTGGTTGTTGTATATACGTGTTGTATGGACTGGTTGTTGTATGTACGTTTTGTATGGACTGGGTGTTGTATGTACGTTATGTATGGACTGGGTGTTGTATCTACGTTATGTATGGACTGGGTGTTGTATGTACGTTATGTATGGACTGGTGTTGTATGTACGTTATGTATGGACTGGGTGTTGTATGTACGTTATGTATGGACTGGGTGTTGTATGTACGTTGTGTATGGACTGGGTGTTGTATGTACGTTATGTATGGACTGGTTGTTGTATGTACGTTATTTATGGACTGGGTGTTGTATGTACGTTATGTATGGACTATTTGTTGTATGTACGTTATGTATGGACTTGTTGTTGCATGTACGTAGTGCATGGACTGGTTGTTGTATGTACGTTTTGTATGGACTGGTTGTTGTATGTACGCTATGTATGGACTGGTTGTTGTATGCACGTAGTGCATGGACTGGTTGTTGTATATACGTTTTGTATGGACTGGTTGTTGTATGTACGTTATGTATGGACTGGTTGTTGTATATACGTTATGTATGGACTGATTGTTGTATATACGTTTTGTATGGACTGGTTGTTGTATATACGTTTTGTATGGACTGGTTGTTGTATATACGTTTTTTATGGACTGGTTGTTGTATATACGTTTTGTATGGACTGGTTGTTGAATATACGTTATGTATGGACTGGTTGTTGTATATACGTTTTGTATGGACTGGTTGTTGTTAATACGTTTTGTATGGACTGGTTGTTGTACATACGTTTTGTATTGACTGGTTGTTGTATATACGTTTTATATGGACTGGTTGTTGTATATACGTTATGTATAGACTGTTTGTTGTATATACGTTATGTATGGATTGGTTGTTGTATGTACGTAGTTCATGGACTGATTGTTGTATGAACGTTTTGTATGGACTGGTTGTTGTATGTACGTTATGTATATGGACAGTTTGTTGTATATACGTATTTCTGTGGACTGGTTGATGTATGTATATTTGTATGGACTGGGTGTTGTATGTACGTTATGTATGGACTGGGTGTTGTATGTACGTTATGTATGGACTGGGTGTTGTATGTACGTTATGTATGGACTGGGTGTTGTATGTACGTTATGTATGGACTGGGTGTTGTATATACGTATTTTTATGTACTGTTTATTGTATGTACGTTTTGTATGGACTGGTTGTTGTATATACGTATTTCTATGGACTGGTTGTTGTATATACGTTTTGTATGGACTGGTTGTTGTATATACGTGTTGTATGGACTGGTTGTTGTATGTACGTTTTGTATGGACTGGGTGTTGTATGTACGTTATGTATGGACTGGGTGTTGTATCTACGTTATGTATGGACTGGGTGTTGTATGTACGTTATGTATGGACTGGGTGTTGTATGTACGTTATGTATGGACTGGGTGTTGTATGTACGTTATGTATGGACTGGGTGTTGTATGTACGTTGTGTATGGACTGGGTGTTGTATGTACGTTATGTATGAACTGGTTGTTGTATGTACGTTATTTATGGACTGGGTGTTGTATGAACGTTATGTATGGACTATTTGTTGTATGTACGTTATGTATGGACTTGTTGTTGCAAGTACGTAGTGCATGGACTGGTTGTTGTATGTACGTTTTGTATGGACTGGTTGTTGTATGTACGCTATGTATGGACTGGTTGTTGTATGCACGTAGTGCATGGACTGGTTGTTGTATATACGTTTTATATGGACTGGTTGTTGGATGTACGTTATGTATGGACTGGTTGTTGTATATACGTTATGTATGGACTGATTGTTGTATATACGTTTTGTATGGACTGGTTGTTGTATATACGTTTTGTATGGACTGGTTGTTGTATATACGTTTTGTATGGACTGGTTGTTGTATATACGTTTTGTATGGACTGGTTGTTGAATATACGTTATGTATGGACTGGTTGTTGTATATACGTTTTGTATGGACTGGTTGTTGTTAATACGTTTTGTATGGACTGGTTGTTGTACATACGTTTTGTATTGACTGGTTGTTGTATATACGTTTTATATGGACTGGTTGTTGTATATACGTTATGTATGGACTGTTTGTTGTATATACGTTATGTATGGATTGGTTGTTGTATGTACGTAGTTCATGGACTGATTGTTGTATGTACGTTTTGTATGGACTGGTTGTTGTATGTACGTTATGTATATGGACTGGTTGTTGTATATACGTATTTCTATGGACTGGTTGATGTATGTATGTTTTGTATGGACTGGGTGTTGTATGTACGTTATGTATGGACTGGGTGTTGTATGTACGTTATGTATGGACTGGGTGTTGTATGTACGTTATGTATGGACTGGGTGTTGTATGTACGTTATGTATGGACTGGGTGTTGTATGTACGTTATGTATGGACTGGGTGTTGTATGTACGTTATGTATGGAC
>JABXNX010003603.1:0-26153 GCA_014843695.1 Archivesica marissinica | reverse complement strand
GAGTTACTCTGTCCACACAGACACTTGGAGTTACCCTGTCCACACATACACTTGGAGTTACCCTGTCCACACGGACACTTGGAGTTACCCTGTACACAGACACTTGGAGTTACTCTGTCCACACAGACACTTGGAGTTACTCTGTACACGGACACTTGGAGTTACCCTGTCCACACAGACACTTGGAGTTACTCTGTACACGGACACTTGGAGTTACCCTGTCCACACAGACACTTGGAGTTACTCTGTACACGGACACTTGGAGTTACCCTGTACACGGACACTTGGAGTTACTCTGTCCACGGACACTTGGAGTTACCCTGTACACGGACACTTGGAGTTACTCTGTACACGGACACTTGGAGTTACTCTGTACACGGACACTTGGAGTTACTCTGTACACGGACACTTGGAGTTACTCTTTCCACACAGACACTTGGAGTTACTCTGTACACGGACACTTGGAGTTACTCTGTCCACACATATACTTGGAGTTACCCTGTCCACACAGACACTTGGAGTTACTCTGTCCACACAGACACGTGGAGTTACTCTGTCCACACATACACTTGGAGTTACTCTGTACACGGACACTTGGAGTTACTCTGTCCACATAGACACTTGGAGTTACTCTGTACACGGACACTTGGAGTTACTCTGTACACGGACACTTGGAGTTACTCTGTCCACACAGACATTTGGAGTTACTCTGTACACGGACACTTGGAGTTACGCTGTCCACACAGATACTTGGAGTTACTCTGTACACGGACACTTGGAGTTACTCTGTACACGGACACTTTGAGTTACTCTGTACACAGACACTTGGAGTTACCCTGTACAAGGACACTTGGAGTTACTCTGTCCACACAGACACTTGGAGTTACTCTGTACACGGACACTTGGAGTTACTCTGTACACGGACACTTGGAGTTACTCTGTACACAGACACTTGGAGTTACCCTGTCCACACAGACACTTGGAGTTACTCTGTACACAGACACTTGGAGTTACTCTGTCCACGAACACTTTTAGTTACTCTGTACACGGACACTTGGAGTTACCCTGTCCACGGACACTTTGAGTTACCCTGTCCACAGATACGTTGAGTTACTCTGTACACGGAGACTTGTAGTTACTCTGTCCACAGACACTTGTAGTTACTCTGTCAACGGACACTTTGAGCTACCCTGTCCACAGATACTTTGAGTTACTCTGTCCACGGACACTTTGAGTTACCCTGTCCACAGATACTTTGAGTTACTCTGTCCACGGACACTTGTAGTTACTCAGTCCACGGACACTTTGAGTTACCCTGTCCACAGTTACTTTGAGTTACTCTGTCCACGGACACTTTGAGTTACTCTGTACACGGACACTTGGAGTTACTCTGTACACGGACACTTGGAGTTACTCTGTCCACGGACACATGGAGTTACCCTGTACACGGACACTTGGAGTTACTCTTTCAACAGACACTTGTAGTTACTCTGTACACAGACACTTGGTGTTACTTTGTACACAGACACTTGGAGTTACCCTGTCCACACAGACACTTGGAGTTACTCTGTACACGGACACTTGGAGTTACTCTGTACACGGACACTTGGAGTTACTCTGTCCACGGACACATGGAGTTAGCCAGTCCACTCAGACACTTGGAGTTACTCTGTAAACGGACACTTGGAGTTACCCTGTCCACACAGACACTTGGAGTTACTCTGTACTCGGACACTTGGAGTTACCCTGTCCACACAGACACTTGGAGTTACTCTGTACACAGACACTTGGAGTTACTCTGTACACGGACACTTGGAGTTACCCTGTCCAGACAGACACTTGGAGTTACTCTGTCCACAGACACTTGGAGTTACTCTGTACACGGACACTTGGAGTTACTCTGTCCACACAGACACTTGGAGTTACTCTGTACACAGACACTTGGAGTTACTCTGTACACGGACACTTGGAGTTACTCTGTACACGGACACTTGGAGTTACTCTGTCCACACAGACACTTGGAGTTACTCTGTCCACACAGACACTTGGAGTTACCCTGTCCACACAGACACTTGGAGTTACTCTGTCCACACGGACACTTGGAGTTACCTGTCCACAGACACTTGGAGTTACTCTGTACACAGACACTTGGAGTTACTCTGTACACGGACACTTGGAGTTACCTGTACACAGACACTTGGAGTTACCCTGTCCACACAGACACTTGGAGTTACTCTGTCCACACAGACACTTGGAGTTACCCTGTCCACACAGACACTTGGAGTTACTCTGTACACGGACACTTGGAGTTACCCTGTCCACACAGACACTTGGAGTTACTCTGTACACGGACACATGGAGTTACCCTGTACACGGACACTTGGAGTTACTCTGTCCACGGACACTTGGAGTTACCCTGTACAAGGACACTTGGAGTTACTCTGTACACGGACAATTGGAGTTACTCTGTACACGGACACTTGGAGTTACTCTGTACACGGACACTTGGAGTTACTCTGTCCACACAGACACTTGGAGTTACTCTGTACACGGACACTTGGAGTTACTCTGTACACGGACACTTGGAGTTACTCTGTCCACACAGACACTTGGAGTTACTCTGTACACAGACACTTGGAGTTACTCTGTCCACGGACACTTTGAGTTACTCTGTACACGGACACTTTGAGTTACCCTGTCCACAGACACTTTGAGTTACCCTGTCCACAGATACATTGAGTTACTCTGTACACGGACACTTGGAGTTACTCTGTCCACGGACACTTGGAGTTACTCTGTACACGGACACTTGGAGTTACTCTGTCCACGGACACTTGGAGTTACTCTGTACACAGACACTTGGAGTTACTCTGTACACAGACACTTGGAGTTACTCTGTACACAGACACTTGGAGTTATCTGTACTCGGACACTTGGAGTTACTCTGTCCACACAGACACTTGGAGTTACTCTGTACACGGACACTTGGAGTTACTCTGTCACACAGATACTTGGAGTTACCCTGTCCACACAGACACTTGGAGTTACTCTGTCCACACAGACACTTGGAGTTACCCTGTCACACGGACACTTGGAGTTACTCTGTACACGGACACTTGGAGTTACTCTGTCCACACAGACACTTGGAGTTACTCTGTACACGGATACGTTGAGTTACTCTGTACACAGACACTTGGAGTTACTCTGTCACACAGACACTTAGAGTTACCCTGTCACACAGACACTTGGAGTTACTCTGTACACGGACACTTGGAGTTACTCTGTCCACACAGACACTTGGAGTTACTCTGTACACGGACACTTGGAGTTACTCTGTACACGGACACTTGGAGTTACTCTGTCCACACAGACACTTGGAGTTACTCTGTACACGGACACTTGGAGTTACTCTGTACACGGACACTTGGAGTTACTCTGTCCACACAGCCACTTGGAGTTACTCTGTCCACGGACACTTTGAGTTACTCTGTACACGGACACTTGGAGTTACCCTGTCCATGGACACTTTGAGTTACCCTGTCCACATACACTTTGAGTTACCCTGTCCACAGATACATTGAGTTACTCTGTACACGGAGACTTGTAGTTACTCTGTCCACAGACACTTGTAGTTACTCTGTCCACGGACACTTTGAGTTACCCTGTCCACAGATACTTTGAGTTTCTCTGTCCACGGACACTTTGAGTTACCCTGTCCACAGATACTTTGAGTTACTCTGTCCACGGACACTTTGTGTTACTCTGTACACGGACACTTGGAGTTACTCTGTACACGGACACTTGGAGTTACTCTGTCCACGGACACTTGGAGTTACCCTGTACACGGACACTTGGAGTTACTCTGTACACGGACACTTGGAGTTACTCTTTCCACGGACACTTGGAGTTACTCTGTACTAAGACACTTGGAGTTACTCTGTACACAGACACTTGGAGTTACTCTGTACACAGACACTTGGAGTTACTCTGTACACAGACACTTGGAGTTACTCTGTACACGGACACTTGGAGTTACCCTGTCCACACAGACACTTGGTGTTACTCTGTACACAGACACTTGGAGTTACCCTGTCCACACAGACACTTGGAGTTACTCTGTACACGGAGACGTGGAGTTACTCTGTACACAGGCACTTGGAGTTACCCAGTCCACACAGACACTTGGAGTTACTCTGTACACGGACACTTGGAGTTAGCATGTCCACACAGACACTTGGAGTTACTCTGTACTCGGACACTTGGAGTTACTCTGTCCACACAGACACTTGGAGTTACTCTGTACACGGATACTTTGAGTTACTCTGTCCACACAGACACTTGGAGTTACTCTGTCCACACATACACTTGGAGTTACCCTGTCCACACAGACACTTGGAGTTACTCTGTACACGGACACTTGGAGTTACTCTGTACACAGACACTTGGAGTTACTCTGTCCACACAGACACTTGGAGTTACTCTGTCCACACAGACACTTGGAGTTACCCTGTCCACACAGACACTTGGAGTTACCCTGTCCACACGGACACTTGGAGTTACCCTGTCCACACATATACTTGGAGTTACTCTGTACACAGACACTTGGAGTTACTCTGTACACGGACACTTGGAGTTACCCTGTCCACACAGACACTTGGAGTTACTCTGTACACGGACACTTGGAGTTACTCTGTACACGGACACTTGGAGTTACTCTGTCCACACAGACACTTGGAGTTACTCTGTACACTGACACTTGGAGTTACTCTGTCCACGGACACTTTGAGTTACTCTGTACACGGACACTTTGAGTTACCCTGTCCACAGATACATTGAGTTACTCTGTCCACGGACAATTGTAGTTACTCTGTCCACGGACACTTTGAGTTACCCTGTCCACAGCTACATTGAGTTACTCTGTCCACGGACACTTTGAGTTACTCTGTACACGGACACTTGGAGTTACTCTGTACACGGACACTTGGAGTTACTCTGTACACGGACACTTGGAGTTACTCTGTCCACATAGACACTTGGAGTTACTCTGTACACAGCCACTTGGAGTTACTCTGTCCACGGACACTTTGAGTTACTCTGTACACGGACACTTGGAGTTACCCTGTCCATGGACACTTTGAGTTACCCTGTCCACATACACTTTGAGTTACCCTGTCCACAGATACATTGAGTTACTCTGTACACGGAGACTTGTAGTTACTCTGTCCACAGACACTTGTAGTTACTCTGTCCACGGACACTTTGAGTTACCCTGTCCACAGATACTTTGAGTTTCTCTGTCCACGGACACTTTGAGTTACCCTGTCCACAGATACTTTGAGTTACTCTGTCCACGGACACTTTGAGTTACTCTGTACACGGACACTTGGAGTTACTCTGTCCACGGACACTTGGAGTTACCCTGTACACGGACACTTGGAGTTACTCTGTACACGGACACTTGGAGTTACTCTGTCCACGGACACTTGGAGTTACTCTGTACACAGACACTTGGAGTTACTCTGTACACAGACACTTGGAGTTACTCTGTACACAGACACTTGGAGTTACTCTGTACACAGACACTTGGAGTTACTCTGTACACAGACACTTGGAGTTATCTGTACTCGGACACTTGGAGTTATTCTGTCCAAACAGACACTTGGAGTTACTCTGTACACGGACACTTGGAGTTACTCTGTCCACACAGATACTTGGAGTTACCCTGTCCACACAGACACTTGGAGTTACCCTGTCCACACAGACACTTGGAGTTACCCTGTACACACGGACACTTGGAGTTACTCTGTACACGGACACTTGGAGTTACTCTGTCCACACAGACACTTGGAGTTACTCTGTACACGGATACGTTGAGTTACTCTGTCCACACAGACACTTGGAGTTACTCTGTCCACACAGACACTTGGAGTTACCCTGTCCACACAGACACTTGGAGTTACTCTTACACGGACACATGGAGTTACTCTGTACACAGACACTTGGAGTTACTCTGTCCACGGACACTTTGAGTTACTCTGTACACGGACACTTGGAGTTACCCTGTCCACAGAACTTGAGTTACTCTGTACACGGACACTTGGAGTTACTCTGTCCACAGACACTTGTAGTTACTCTGTCCACGGACACTTTGAGTTACCCTGTCCACAGATACTTTGAGTTACTCTGTCCACGGACATTGAGTTACTCTGTCCACGGACACTTTGAGTTACCCTGTCCACAGACTTGAGTTACTCTGTCCACGGACACTTTGAGTTACTCTGTACACGGACACTTGGAGTTACTCTGTACACGGACACTTGGAGTTACTCTGTACACGGACACTTGGAGTTACTCTGTCCACATAGACACTTGGAGTTACTCTGTACACAGCCACTTGGAGTTACTCTGTCCACGGACACTTTGAGTTACTCTGTACACGGACACTTGGAGTTACCCTGTCCATGGACACTTTGAGTTACCCTGTCCACATACACTTTGAGTTACCCTGTCCACAGATACATTGAGTTACTCTGTACACGGAGACTTGTAGTTACTCTGTCCACAGACACTTGTAGTTACTCTGTCCACGGACACTTTGAGTTACCCTGTCCACAGATACTTTGAGTTACTCTGTACACGGACACTTTGAGTTACCCTGTCCACAGATACTTGAGTTACTCTGTACACGGACACTTGAGTTACTCTGTCCACAGACACTTGGAGTTACTCTGTCCACGGACACTTTGAGTTACCCTGTCCACAGATACTTTGAGTTACTCTGTCCACGGACACTTGTAGTTACTCTGTCCACGGACACTTTGAGTTACCCTGTCCACAGATACATTGAGTTACTCTGTCCACGGACACTTTGAGTTACTCTGTACACGGACACTTGGAGTTACTCTGTACACGGACACTTGGAGTTACTCTGTCCACGGACACTTGGAGTTACTCTGTACACGGACACTTGGAGTTACTCTGTACACGGACACTTGGAGTTACTCTGTCCACGGACACTTGGAGTTACTCTGTACACAGACACTTGGAGTTACTCTGTACACAGACACTTGGAGTTACTCTGTCCACGGACACTTTGAGTTACCCTGTCCACAGATACTTTGAGTTACTCTGTCCACGGACACTTTGAGTTACCCTGTCCACAGATACTTTGAGTTACTCTGTCCACGGACACTTTGTGTTACTCTGTACACGGACACTTGGAGTTACTCTGTACACGGACACTTGGAGTTACTCTGTCCACGGACACTTGGAGTTACCCTGTACACGGACACTTGGAGTTACTCTGTACACGGACACTTGGAGTTACTCTTTCCACGGACACTTGGAGTTACTCTGTACTAAGACACTTGGAGTTACTCTGTACACAGACACTTGGAGTTACTCTGTACACAGACACTTGGAGTTACTCTGTACACAGACACTTGGAGTTACTCTGTACACGGACACTTGGAGTTACCCTGTCCACACAGACACTTGGTGTTACTCTGTACACAGACACTTGGAGTTACCCTGTCCACACAGACACTTGGAGTTACTCTGTACACGGAGACGTGGAGTTACTCTGTACACAGGCACTTGGAGTTACCCAGTCCACACAGACACTTGGAGTTACTCTGTACACGGACACTTGGAGTTAGCCTGTCCACACAGACACTTGGAGTTACTCTGTACTCGGACACTTGGAGTTACTCTGTCCACACAGACACTTGGAGTTACTCTGTACACGGATACTTTGAGTTACTCTGTCCACACAGACACTTGGAGTTACTCTGTCCACACATACACTTGGAGTTACCCTGTCCACACAGACACTTGGAGTTACTCTGTACACGGACACTTGGAGTTACTCTGTACACAGACACTTGGAGTTACTCTGTCCACACAGACACTTGGAGTTACTCTGTCCACACAGACACTTGGAGTTACCCTGTCCACACAGACACTTGGAGTTACCCTGTCCACACGGACACTTGGAGTTACCCTGTCCACACATATACTTGGAGTTACTCTGTACACAGACACTTGGAGTTACTCTGTACACGGACACTTGGAGTTACCCTGTCCACACAGACACTTGGAGTTACTCTGTACACGGACACTTGGAGTTACTCTGTACACGGACACTTGGAGTTACTCTGTCCACACAGACACTTGGAGTTACTCTGTACACTGACACTTGGAGTTACTCTGTCCACGGACACTTTGAGTTACTCTGTACACGGACACTTTGAGTTACCCTGTCCACAGATACATTGAGTTACTCTGTACACGGACACTTGTAGTTACTCTGTCCACAGACACTTGTAGTTACTCTGTCCACGGACACTTTGAGTTACCCTGTCCACAGATACTTTGAGTTACTCTGTCCACGGACAATTGTAGTTACTCTGTCCACGGACACTTTGAGTTACCCTGTCCACAGCTACATTGAGTTACTCTGTCCACGGACACTTTGAGTTACTCTGTACACGGACACTTGGAGTTACTCTGTACACGGACACTTGGAGTTACTCTGTCCACGGACACTTGGAGTTACCCTGTACACGGACACTTGGAGTTACTCTGTACACGGAAACTTGGAGTTACTCTGTCCACGGACACTTGGAGTTACTCTGTACACAGACACTTGGAGTTACTCTGTACACAGACACTTGGAGTTACTCTGTACACAGACACTTGGAGTTACTCTGTACACGGACACTTGGAGTTACTCTGTACACAGACACTTGGAGTTACTCTGTACACAGACACTTGGAGTTACCTGTCCACGACACTTGGAGTTACCTGTACACGGACACTTGGAGTTACTCTGTACACGGACACTTGGAGTTACTCTGTCCACACAGACACTTGGAGTTACTCTGTACACGGACACTTGGAGTTACTCTGTACACAGACACTTGGAGTTACTCTGTCACACAGACACTTGGAGTTACCCTGTCCACACAGACACTTGGAGTTACTCTGTACACGGACACTTGGAGTTACTCTGTACACAGACACTTGGAGTTACTCTGTCACACAGACACTTGGAGTTACCCTGTCCACACAGACACTTGGAGTTACCCTGTCACACGGACACTTGGAGTTACTCTGTACACGGACACTTGGAGTTACTCTGTCCACACAGACACTTGGAGTTACTCTGTACACGGACACTTGGAGTTACTCTGTCCACACAGACACTTGGAGTTACTCTGTACACAGACACTTGGAGTTACTCTGTACACGGACACTTGGAGTTACTCTGTCCACACAGACACTTGGAGTTACTCTGTACACGGACACTTGGAGTTACTCTGTACACGGACACTTGGAGTTACTCTGTCCACACAGACACTTGGAGTTACTCTGTACACAGACACTTGGAGTTACTCTGTACACGGACACTTTGAGTTACTCTGTACACAGACACTTTGAGTTACCCTGTCCACAGATACATTGAGTTACTCTGTACACGGACACTTGGAGTTACTCTGTCCACAGACACTTGTAGTTACTCTGTCCACGGACACTTTGAGTTACCCTGTCCACAGATACTTTGAGTTACTCTGTCCACGGACAATTGTAGTTACTCTGTCCACGGACACTTTGAGTTACTCTGTACACGGACACTTGGAGTTACTCTGTACACGGACACTTGGAGTTACTCTGTCCACGGACACTTGGAGTTACTCTGTACACGGACACTTGGAGTTACTCTGTACACGGACACTTGGAGTTACTCTGTCCACGGACACTTGGAGTTACTCTGTACACAGACACTTGGAGTTACTCTGTACACAGACACTTGGAGTTACTCTGTACACGGACACTTGGAGTTACTCTGTACTCGGACACTTGGAGTTATTCTGTCCACACAGACACTTGGAGTTACTCTGTCCACGGACACTTGGAGTTACCCTGTACACGGACACTTGGAGTTACTCTGTACACGGAAACTTGGAGTTACTCTGTCCACGGACACTTGGAGTTACTCTGTACACAGACACTTGGAGTTACTCTGTACACAGACACTTGGAGTTACTCTGTACACAGACACTTGGAGTTACTCTGTACTCGGACACTTGGAGTTATTCTGTCCACACAGACACTTGGAGTTACTCTGTACACGGACACTTGGAGTTACTCTGTCCACACAGATACTTGGAGTTACCCTGTCCACACAGACACTTGGAGTTACCCTGTCCACACAGACACTTGGAGTTACCCTGTACACACGGACACTTGGAGTTACTCTGTACACGGACACTTGGAGTTACTCTGTCCACACAGACACTTGGAGTTACTCTGTACACGGATACTTTGAGTTACTCTGTCCACACAGACACTTGGAGTTACTCTGTCCACACAGACACTTGGAGTTACTCTGTCCACACAGACACTTGGAGTTACTCTGTACACGGACACTTGGAGTTACTCTGTCCACACAGACACTTGGAGTTACTCTGTACACGGACACTTGGAGTTACTCTGTACACCGACACTTGGAGTTACTCTGTCCACATAGACACTTGGAGTTACTCTGTACACAGCCACTTGGAGTTACTCTGTACACGGACACTTTGAGTTACTCTGTACACGGACACTTGGAGTTACCCTGTCCACGGACACTTTGAGTTACCCTGTCCACATACACTTTGAGTTACCCTGTCCACAGATACGTTGAGTTACTCTGTACACGGAGACTTGTAGTTACTCTGTCCACAGACACTTGTAGTTACTCTGTCCACGGACACTTTGAGTTACCCTGTCCACAGATACTTTGAGTTACTCTGTCCACGGACACTTTGAGTTACCCTGTCCACAGATACTTTGAGTTACTCTGTCCACGGACACTTTGTGTTACTCTGTACACGGACACTTGGAGTTACCCTGTCCAAACAGACACTTGGAGTTACTCTGTACACAGACACTTGGAGTTACCCTGTCCACACAGACACTTGGAGTTACTCTGTACACGGAGACGTTGAGTTACTCTGTACACAGACACTTGGAGTTACCCTGTCCACACAGACACTTGGAGTTACTCTGTACACGGACACTTGGAGTTACCCTGTCCACACAGACACTTGGAGTTACTCTGTACTCGGACACTTGGAGTTACTCTGTCCACACAGACACTTGGAGTTACTCTGTACACGGATACTTTGAGTTACTCTGTCCACACTGACACTTGCAGTTACTCTGTCCACACAGACACTTGGAGTTACCCTGTCCACACAGACACTTGGAGTTACTCTGTACACGGACACTTGGAGTTACTCTGTACACAGACACTTGGAGTTACTCTGTCCACACAGACACTTGGAGTTACTCTGTCCACACAGACACTTGGAGTTACCCTGTCCACACAGACACTTGGAGTTACTCTGTCCACACGGACACTTGGAGTTACCCTGTCCACACAGACACTTGGAGTTACTCTGTACACAGACACTTGGAGTTACTCTGTACACGGACACTTGGAGTTACTCTGTACACGGACACTTGGAGTTACTCTGTCCACACAGACACTTGGAGCTACTCTGTACACAGACACTTGGAGTTACTCTGTCCACGGACACTTTGAGTTACTCTGTACACGGACACTTTGAGTTACCCTGTCCACAGATACATTGAGTTACTCTGTACACGGACACTTGTAGTTACTCTGTCCACAGACACTTGTAGTTACTCTGTCCACGGACACTTTGAGTTACCCTGTCCACAGCTACTTTGAGTTACTCTGTCCACGGACACTTTGAGTTACTCTGTACACGGACACTTGGAGTTACTCTGTACACGGACACTTGGAGTTACTCTGTCCACGGACACTTGGAGTTACCCTGTACACGGACACTTGGAGTTACTCTGTACACGGACACTTTGAGTTACTCTGTCCACACAGACACTTGGAGTTACTCTGTCCACACAGACACTTGGAGTTACCCTGTCCACACAGACACTTGGAGTTACTCTGTACACGGACACTTGGAGTTACTCTGTCCACACAGACACTTGGAGTTACTCTGTACACGGACACTTGGAGTTACTCTGTACACTGACACTTGGAGTTACTCTGTCACACAGACACTTGGAGTTACCCTGTCACACAGACACTTGGAGTTACTCTGTACACGGACACTTGGAGTTACTCTGTACACAGACACTTGGAGTTACTCTGTCACACAGACACTTGGAGTTACTCTGTCACACAGACACTTGGAGTTACCCTGTCACACAGACACTTTGAGTTACTCTGTCCACGGACACTTTGAGTTACTCTGTCCACAGATACTTGGAGTTACTCTGTCCACGGACACTTTGAGTTACTCTGTACACGGACACTTGGAGTTACTCTGTCCACGGACACTTGGAGTTACCCTGTACACGGACACTTGGAGTTACTCTGTACACGGACACTTGGAGTTACTCTGTCCACGGACACTTGGAGTTACTCTGTACAAAGACACTTGGAGTTACTCTGTACACAGACACTTGGAGTTACTCTGTACACAGACACTTGGAGTTACTCTGTACACAGACACTTGGAGTTACTCTGTACACAGACACTTGGAGTTACTCTGTACACGGACACTTGGAGTTACTCTGTCCACACAGACACTTGGAGTTACTCTGTACACGGACACTTGGAGTTACTCTGTCCACACAGACACTTGGAGTTACCCTGTACACAGACACTTGGAGTTACCCTGTCCACACAGACACTTGGAGTTACTCTGTACACACGGACACTTGGAGTTACTCTGTACACGGACACTTGGAGTTACTCTGTCCACACAGACACTTGGAGTTACTCTGTACACGGACACTTGGAGTTACTCTGTCCACACAGACACTTGGAGTTACTCTGTCCACACAGACACTTGGAGTTACTCTGTCACACAGACACTTGGAGTTACTCTCACACGGACACTTGGAGTTACTCTGTACACGGACACTTGGAGTTACTCTGTCCACGGACACTTTGAGTTACTCTGTACACGGACACTTTGAGTTACCCTGTCCACAGATACATTGAGTTACTCTGTACACGGACACTTGTAGTTACTCTGTCCACAGACACTTGTAGTTACTCTGTCCACGGACACTTTGAGTTACCCTGTCCACAGATACTTTGAGTTACTCTGTCCACGGACAATTGTAGTTACTCTGTCCACGGACACTTTGAGTTACCCTGTCCACAGCTACATTGAGTTACTCTGTCCACGGACACTTTGAGTTACTCTGTACACGGACACTTGGAGTTACTCTGTACACGGACACTTGGAGTTACTCTGTCCACGGACACTTGGAGTTACCCTGTACACAGACACTTGGAGTTACTCTGTACACAGACACTTGGAGTTACTCTGTACTCGGACACTTGGAGTTATTCTGTCCACACAGACACTTGGAGTTACTCTGTCCACGGACACTTGGAGTTACCCTGTACACGGACACTTGGAGTTACTCTGTACACGGAAACTTGGAGTTACCCTGTCCACACAGACACTTGGAGTTACTCTGTACACGGACACATGGAGTTACCCTGTACACGGACACTTGGAGTTACTCTGTCCACGGACACTTGGAGTTACCCTGTACAATGACACTTGGAGTTACTCTGTACACGGACAATTGGAGTTACTCTGTACACGGACACTTGGAGTTACTCTGTACACGGACACTTGGAGTTACTCTGTCCACACAGACACTTGGAGTTACTCTGTACACAGACACTTGGAGTTACTCTGTCCACGGACACTTTGAGTTACTCTGTACACGGACACTTTGAGTTACCCTGTCCACATACACTTTGAGTTACCCTGTCCACAGATACATTGAGTTACTCTGTACACGGACACTTGTAGTTACTCTGTCCACAGACACTTGTAGTTACTCTGTCCACGGACACTTTGAGTTACCCTGTCCACAGATACTTTGAGTTACTCTGTCCACGGACAATTGTAGTTACTCTGTCGACGGACACTTTGAGTTACCCTGTCCACAGCTACTTTGAGTTACTCTGTCCACGGACACTTTGAGTTACTCTGTACACGGACACTTGGAGTTACTCTGTACACGGACACTTGGAGTTACTCTGTCCACGGACACTTGGAGTTACCCTGTACACGGACACTTGGAGTTACTCTGTACACGGAAACTTGGAGTTACTCTGTCCACGGACACTTGGAGTTACTCTGTACATAGACACTTGGAGTTACTCTGTACACAGACACTTGGAGTTACTCTGTACACAGACACTTGGAGTTATCTGTACTCGGACACTTGGAGTTATTCTGTCCAAACAGACACTTGGAGTTACTCTGTACACGGACACTTGGAGTTACTCTGTCCACACAGATACTTGGAGTTACCCTGTCCACACAGACACTTGGAGTTACCCTGTCCACACAGACACTTGGAGTTACCCTGTACACACGGACCCTTGGAGTTACTCTGTCCACACAGACACTTGGAGTTACTCTGTACACGGATACGTTGAGTTACTCTGTCCACACAGACACTTGGAGTTACTCTGTCCACACAGACACTTGGAGTTACCCTGTCCACACAGACACTTGGAGTTACTCTGTACACGGACACATGGATTTACTCTGTCCACACAGACACTTGGAGTTAGTTTAAACATATTTTATTCGGATCAAATACATATATACATATATAAACACAATTCTTATACATTGGAACCGATATGGGTCGAGAAACAAGCTTAAAGCTTATATGAATCCCTTCCCATGTTGGAGTACGTTTAAATGGTACAAAATGCTTGGCGAATAGTAATGGCGAGTTTATGTGTTCAGTATATATCATATAAATTGTAGAGAAACTATTGAATATTTAACAGCAGTGGCAAATATTTGGACTTGATTTTACTAAACGTCCGCATATATTTACAGCATCGTTATTGTATTTTTAATGTAGCAATACGGAAACGTTATATCCAAATATGTAAAATATCAAAAAATAATCTGTTATTGTCACACGACGGGCCGGGACCAAAACGGAGAGAACCCCCACGTTCACCTAGGTATCGAAACGTTTTGTTGCTGCAATATAGCTCTGGACATTCAGGTAAAGTGTTGTGTTACAGTGTGTAGTGAGATGCTCATCGCCAAACAAGAGATTGTTGAGTGTGGCAGCACATGGAAGGTTAGATAGGTGTTGTAGACGTTGATGATTATACCTTGGGCAATGCAGAAGGAAGTGAGTGACTGATTCGATAGACCCGCATGCGCACACGGGAGAATCGATGATATTTTTCCTGTGAAGGTCGTAGCACAAAGAACTACATCCTAGTCGTAGTCGGGTGTGGAGTATCTGATTCCTTCTTGATCCAACATTGTATAACGGGGATTGTCTTTTCCTGTTTTTACTTAACATGTATTTGAAGGTTGCTACTGTATCGGCGTTCCGTGTCTCGTTTGGCAGCGAGTTCCATATTAGAATAGTTGATGGAAGAAATGTAGAAGCATGGGATTGAGTATGTGCAGTTATAGGTTGAACGGCGGGTACGTGTCGAAGGTTATATAATTGGTCAGCTTGTTCTGGAATGAGATTGGAGAGGTAATGGGGACAGCGACCAGTCTTCATTTTGTAGAAGAGGGTGAGCTTGTGATTGCAACGTCGTTTGGCTAGGGTATCCCAGGACAGGTCCGACAGAAGAGTGTTTATGTTGCAGAGTTTAGTAGCTCCAGACACAATTCGCGCTGCCTCGTTCTGTACGGCCTCAATATCGTTTTTCGAATCATTACTGCAGTTGTCCCACACGACGTTACCATATTCTAGAAGAGGTCGAATGTAGGCAAGATACATGCGCTCTAGACAGAAACGGGTAAGAAGGAATTTTAATGATCTGAGAATTCCGATGCGCTGCCAAGACTTGTTAACAAGCTCAGATATATGAGCATTCCACTTGGCATCATCTGAAAAGATTAGACCAAGATGTTTGTGAGTTCTAGTTTGGGTAATGGGAATGCTATTCATGAAGACATCTGGATGGATGGGCTTGTTTCGCTTACGTGAGAAAATCATGGATTCGGTTTTTGCAGGGTTGAATGTAACTAGCCACAATTTGGACCAGGAATGGATACGAGAAAGGTCGGTGTTGAGGACGGCAGCTGCATTGGCTGGATCGTCAACGATGATGTAAAGACTTGTGTCATCGGCGAAAAGACGTATATTGGCATTAATGTCAGCAACGATGTCGTTAATGTAAATGAGGAAGAGTAGTGGACCTAAAATCGATCCCTGTGAAACTCCAGCATTAATAGAAGACCATTGCGAGGATGAATTTGCAATAACAACACGTTGATTTCTTGAAGACAAGTAAGATGCGAACCAGATATATACTCTGTCCACATATACACTTGGAGTTACTCTGTACACAGCCACTTGGAGTTACTCTGTCCACGGACACTTTGAGTTACTCTGTACACGGACACTTGGAGTTACCCTGTCCATGGACACTTTGAGTTACCCTGTCCACATACACTTTGAGTTACCCTGTCCACAGATACGTTGAGTTACTCTGTACACGGAGACTTGTAGTTACTCTGTCCACATACACTTGTAGTTACTCTGTCCACGGACACTTTGAGTTACCCTGTCCACAGATACTTTGAGTTTCTCTGTCCACGGACACTTTGAGTTACCCTGTCCACAGATACTTTGAGTTACTCTGTCCACGGACACTTTGTGTTACTCTGTACACGGACACCTGGAGTTACTCTGTACACGGACACTTGGAGTTACTCTGTCCACGGACACTTGGAGTTACTCTGTACACGGACACTTGGAGTTACTCTGTACACGGACACTTGGAGTTACTCTTTCCACGGACACTTGGAGTTACTCTGTACTAAGACACTTGGAGCTACTCTGTACACAGACACTTGGAGTTACTCTGTACACAGACACTTGGAGTTACTCTGTACACAGACACTTGGAGTTACTCTGTACACGGACACTTGGAGTTACCCTGTCCACACAGACACTTGGTGTTACTCTGTACACAGACACTTGGAGTTACCCTGTCCACACAGACACTTGGAGTTACTCTGTACACGGAGACGTGGAGTTACTCTGTACACAGGCACTTGGAGTTACCCAGTCCACACAGACACTTGGAGTTACTCTGTACACGGACACTTGGAGTTAGCCTGTCCACACAGACACTTGGAGTTACTCTGTACTCGGACACTTGGAGTTACTCTGTCCACACAGACACTTGGAGTTACTCTGTACACGGATATTTGAGTTACTCTGTCCACACAGACACTTGGAGTTACTCTGTCCACACATACACTTGGAGTTACCCTGTCCACACAGACACTTGGAGTTACTCTGTACACAGACACTTGGAGTTACTCTGTCCACACAGACACTTGGAGTTACTCTGTCCACACAGACACTTGGAGTTACCCTGTCCACACAGACACTTGGAGCTACCCTGTCCACACGGACACTTGGAGTTACCCTGTCCATACATATACTTGGAGTTACTCTGTACACAGACACTTGGAGTTACTCTGTACACGGACACTTGGAGTACCCTGTCCACACAGACACTTGGAGTTACTCTGTACACGGACACTTGGAGTTACTCTGTACACGGACACTTGGAGTTACTCTGTCCACACAGACACTTGGAGTTACTCTGTACACTGACACTTGGAGTTACTCTGTCCACCGACACTTTGAGTTACTCTGTACACGGACACTTTGAGTTACCCTGTCCACAGATACATTGAGTTACTCTGTACACGGACACTTTTAGTTACTCTGTCCACAGACACTTGTAGTTACTCTGTCCACGGACACTTTGAGTTACCCTGTCCACAGATACTTTGAGTTACTCTGTCCACGGACAATTGTAGTTACTCTGTCCACGGACACTTTGAGTTACCCTGTCCACAGCTACATTGAATTACTCTGTCCACGGACACTTTGAGTTACTCTGTACACGGACACTTGGAGTTACTCTGTACACGGAAACTTGGAGTAACTCTGTCCATGGACACTTGAAGTTACTCTGTACACAGACACTTGGAGTTACTCTGTACACAGACACTTGGAGTTACTCTGTACACAGACACTTGGAGTTACTCTGTACTCGGACACTTGGAGTTATTCTGTACTCGGACACTTGGAGTTATTCTGTCCACACAGACACTAGGAGTTACTCTGTCCACGGACACTTGGAGTTACCCTGTACACGGACACTTGGAGTTACTCTGTACACGGAAACTTGGAGTTACTCTGTCCACGGACACTTGGAGTTACTCTGTACACAGACACTTGGAGTTACTCTGTACACGGACACTTGGAGTTACTCTGTCCACACAGACACTTGGAGTTACTCTGTACACGGACACTTGGAGTTACTCTGTCCACACAGACACTTGGAGTTACCCTGTCCACACAGACACTTGGAGTTACCCTGTCCAAACAGACACTTGGAGTTACCCTGTAACACGGACACTTGGAGTTACTCTGTACACGGACACTTGGAGTTACTCTGTCCACACAGACACTTGGAGTTACTCTGTACACGGATACTTTGAGTTACTCTGTCCACACAGACACTTGGAGTTACTCTGTCCACACAGACACTTGGAGTTACCCTGTCCACACAGACACTTGGAGTTACTCTGTACACGGACACATGGAGTTACTATGTCCACACAGATACTTGGAGTTACCCTGTCCACACAGACACTTGGAGTTACCCTGTCCACACAGACACTTGGAGTTACCCTGTACACACGGATACTTGGAGTTACTCTGTACACGGACACTTGGAGTTACCCTGTCCACACAGACACTTGGAGTTACCCTGTCCACACGGACACTTGGAGTTACCCTGTCCACACACATACTTGGAGTTACTCTGTACACAGACACTTGGAGTTACTCTGTACACGGACACTTGGAGATACCCTGTCCACACAGACACTTGGAGTTACTCTGTACACGGACACTTGGAGTTACTCTGTACACGGACACTTGGAGTTACTCTGTCCACACAGACACTTGGAGTTACTCTGTACACAGACACTTGGAGTTACTCTGTACACGGACACTTTGAGTTACTCTGTACACGGACACTTTGAGTTACCCTGTCCATAGATACATTGAGTTACTCTGTACACGGACACTTGTAGTTACTCTGTCCACAGACACTTGTAGTTACTCTGTCCACGGACACTTTGAGTTACCCTGTCCACAGATACTTTGAGTTACTCTGTCCACGGACAATTGTAGTTACTCTGTCCACGGACACTTTGAGTTACTCTGTACACGGACACTTGGAGTTACTCTGTACACGGACACTTGGAGTTACTCTGTCCACGGACACTTGGAGTTACCCTGTACACGGACACTTGGAGTTACTCTGTACACGGAAACTTGGAGTTACTCTGTCCATGGACACTTGGAGTTACTCTGTACACAGACACTTGGAGTTACTCTGTACACAGACACTTGGAGTTACTCTGTACTCGGACACTTGGAGTTATTCTGTACTCGGACACTTGGAGTTATTCTGTCCACACAGACACTTGGAATTACTCTGTCCACGGACACTTGGAGTTACCCTGTACACGGACACTTGGAGTTACTCTGTACACGGAAACTTGGAGTTACTCTGTCCACGGACACTTGGAGTTACTCTGTACACAGACACTTGGAGTTACTCTGTACACAGACACTTGGAGTTACTCTGTACACAGACACTTGGAGTTACTCTGTACTCGGACACTTGGAGTTATTCTGTCCACACAGACACTTGGAGTTACTCTGTACACGGACACTTGGAGTTACTCTGTCCACACATATACTTGGAGTTACCCTGTCCACACAGACACTTGGAGTTACCCTGTCCAAACAGACACTTGGAGTTACCCTGTACACACGGACACTTGGAGTTACTCTGTACACGGACACTTGGAGTTACTATGTCCACACAGACACTTGGAGTTACTCTGTACACGGATACTTTGAGCTACTCTGTCCACACAGACACTTGGAGTTACTCTGTCCACACAGACACTTGGAGTTACTCTGTCCACACAGACACTTGGAGTTACTCTGTACACGGACACTTGGAGTTACTCTGTCCACACAGACACTTGGAGTTAGTCTGTACACGGACACTTGGAGTTACTCTGTACACCGACACTTGGAGTTACTCTGTCCACATAGACACTTGGAGTTACTCTGTACACAGCCACTTGGAGTTACTCTGTACACGGACACTTTGAGTTACTCTGTACACGGACACTTGGAGTTACCCTGTCCACGGACACTTTGAGTTACCCTGTCCACATACACTTTGAGTTACCCTGTCCACAGATACGTTGAGTTACTCTGTACACGGAGACTTGTAGTTACTCTGTCCACAGACACTTGTAGTTACTCTGTCCACGGACACTTTGAGTTACCCTGTCCACAGATACTTTGAGTTACTCTGTCCACGGACACTTTGAGTTACCCTGTCCACAGATACTTTGAGTTACTCTGTCCACGGACACTTTGTGTTACTCTGTACACGGACACTTGGAGTTACCCTGTCCAAACAGACACTTGGAGTTACTCTGTACACAGACACTTGGAGTTACCCTGTCCACACAGACACTTGGAGTTACTCTGTACACGGAGACGTTGAGTTACTCTGTACACAGACACTTGGAGTTACCCAGTCCACACAGACACTAGGAGTTACTCTGTACACGGACACTTGGAGTTACCCTGTCCACACAGACACTTGGAGTTACTCTGTACACGGACACTTGGAGTTACTCTGTCCACACAGACACTTGGAGTTACTCTGTACACGGATACTTTGAGTTACTCTGTCCACACTGACACTTGCAGTTACTCTGTCCACACAGACACTTGGAGTTACCCTGTCCACACAGACACTTGGAGTTACTCTGTACACGGACACTTGGAGTTACTCTATACACAGACACTTGGAGTTACTCTGTCCACACAGACACTTGGAGTTACTCTGTCCACACAGACACTTGGAGTTACCCTGTCCACACAGACACTTGGAGTTACTCTGTCCACACGGACACTTGGAGTTACCCTGTCCACACAGACACTTGGAGTTACTCTGTACACAGACACTTGGAGTTACTCTGTACACGGACACTTGGAGTTACTCTGTACACGGACACTTGGAGTTACTCTGTCCACACAGACACTTGGAGCTACTCTGTACACAGACACTTGGAGTTACTCTGTCCACGGACACTTTGAGTTACTCTGTACACGGACACTTTGAGTTACCCTGTCCACAGATACATTGAGTTACTCTGTACACGGACACTTGTAGTTACTCTGTCCACAGACACTTGTAGTTACTCTGTCCACGGACACTTTGAGTTACCCTGTCCACAGCTACTTTGAGTTACTCTGTCCACGGACACTTTGAGTTACTCTGTACACGGACACTTGGAGTTACTCTGTACACGGACACTTGGAGTTACTCTGTCCACGGACACTTGGAGTTACCCTGTACACGGACACTTGGAGTTACTCTGTACACGGACACTTGGAGTTACTCTGTCCACACAGACACTTGGAGTTACTCTGTCACACAGACACTTGGAGTTACCCTGTCACACAGACACTTGGAGTTACTCTGTACACGGACACTTGGAGTTACTCTGTCCACACAGACACTTGGAGTTACTCTGTACACGGACACTTGGAGTTACTCTGTACACGGACACTTGGAGTTACTCTGTCACACAGACACTTGGAGTTACCCTGTCCACACAGACACTTGGAGTTACTCTGTACACGGACACTTGGAGTTACTCTGTACACAGACACTTGGAGTTACTCTGTCCACACAGACACTTGGAGTTACTCTGTCACACAGACACTTGGAGTTACCCTGTCCACAGACACTTTGAGTTACTCTGTCCACGGACACTTTGAGTTACCCTGTCCACAGACACTTTGAGTTACTCTGTCCACGGACACTTTGTGTTACTCTGTACACGGACACCTGGAGTTACTCTGTACACGGACACTTGGAGTTACTCTGTACACGGACACTTGGAGTTACTCTGTACACGGACACTTGGAGTTACTCTGTCCACGGACACTTGGAGTTACTCTGTACACAGACACTTGGAGTTACTCTGTACACAGACACTTGGAGTTACTCTGTACACAGACACTTGGAGTTACTCTGTACACAGACACTTGGAGTTACTCTGTACACAGGCACTTGGAGTTACCCAGTCCACACAGACACTTGGAGTTACTCTGTACACGGACACTTGGAGTTAGCCTGTCCACACAGACACTTGGAGTTACTCTGTACTCGGACACTTGGAGTTACTCTGTCCACACAGACACTTGGAGTTACTCTGTACACGGATACTTTGAGTTACTCTGTCCACACAGACACTTGGAGTTACTCTGTCCACACATACACTTGGAGTTACCCTGTCCACACAGACACTTGGAGTTACTCTGTACACGGACACTTGGAGTTACTCTGTCCACACAGACACTTGGAGTTACTCTGTACACTGACACTTGGAGTTACTCTGTCCACGGACACTTTGAGTTACTCTGTACACGGACACTTTGAGTTACCCTGTCCACAGATACATTGAGTTACTCTGTACACGGACACTTGTAGTTACTCTGTCCACAGACACTTGTAGTTACTCTGTCCACGGACACTTTGAGTTACCCTGTCCACAGATACTTTGAGTTACTCTGTCCACGGACACTTGTAGTTACTCTGTCCACGGACACTTTGAGTTACCCTGTCCACAGCTACATTGAGTTACTCTGTCCACGGACACTTTGAGTTACTCTGTACACGGACACTTGGAGTTACTCTGTACACGGACACTTGGAGTTACTCTGTCCACGGACACTTGGAGTTACCCTGTACACAGACACTTGGAGTTACTCTGTACACAGACACTTGGAGTTACTCTGTACACGGACACTTGGAGTTACTCTGTCCACACAGACACTTGGAGTTACTCTGTCCACGGACACTTGGAGTTACCCTGTACACGGACACTTGGAGTTACTCTGTACACGGAAACTTGGAGTTACCCTGTCCACACAGACACTTGGAGTTACTCTGTACACGGACACATGGAGTTACCCTGTACACGGACACTTGGAGTTACTCTGTCCACGGACACTTGGAGTTACCCTGTACAATGACACTTGGAGTTACTCTGTACACGGACACTTGGAGTTACTCTGTACACGGACACTTGGAGTTACTCTGTACACGGACACTTGGAGTTACTCTGTCCACACAGACACTTGGAGTTACTCTGTACACAGACACTTGGAGTTACTCTGTCCACGGACACTTTGAGTTACTCTGTACACGGACACTTTGAGTTACCCTGTCCACATACACTTTGAGTTACCCTGTCCACAGATACATTGAGTTACTCTGTACACGGACACTTGTAGTTACTCTGTCCACAGACACTTGTAGTTACTCTGTCCACGGACACTTTGAGTTACCCTGTCCACAGATACTTTGAGTTACTCTGTCCACGGACAATTGTAGTTACTCTGTCCACGGACACTTTGAGTTACCCTGTCCACAGCTACTTTGAGTTACTCTGTCCACGGACACTTTGAGTTACTCTGTACACGGACACTTGGAGTTACTCTGTACACGGACACTTGGAGTTACTCTGTCCACGGACACTTGGAGTTACCCTGTACACGGACACTTGGAGTTACTCTGTACACGGAAACTTGGAGTTACTCTGTCCACGGACACTTGGAGTTACTCTGTACACAGACACTTGGAGTTACTCTGTACACAGACACTTGGAGTTACTCTGTACACAGACACTTGGAGTTATCTGTACTCGGACACTTGGAGTTATTCTGTCCAAACAGACACTTGGAGTTACTCTGTACACGAACACTTGGAGTTACTCTGTCCACACAGATACTTGGAGTTACCCTGTCCACACAGACACTTGGAGCTACCCTGTCCACACAGACACTTGGAGTTACCCTGTACACACGGACCCTTGGAATTACTCTGTCCACACAGACACTTGGAGTTACTCTGTACACGGATACGTTGAGTTACTCTGTCCACACAGACACTTGGAGTTACTCTGTCCACACAGACACTTGGAGTTACCCTGTCCACACAGACACTTGGAGTTACTCTGTACACGGACACATGGATTTACTCTGTCCACACAGACACTTGGAGTTAGTTTAAACATATTTTATTCGGATCAAATACATATATACATATATAAACACAATTCTTATACATTGGAACCGATATGGGTCGAGAAACAAGCTTAAAGCTTATATGAATCCCTTCCCATGTTGGAGTACGTTTAAATGGTACAAAATGCTTGGCGAATAGTAATGGCGAGTTTATGTGTTCAGTATATATCATATAAATTGTAGAGAAACTATTGAATATTTAACAGCAGTGGCAAATATTTGGACTTGATTTTACTAAACGTCCGCATATATTTACAGCATCGTTATTGTATTTTTAATGTAGCAATACGGAAACGTTATATCCAAATATGTAAAATATCAAAAAATAATCTGTTATTGTCACACGACGGGCCGGGACCAAAACGGAGAGAACCCCCACGTTCACCTAGGTATCGAAACGTTTTGTTGCTGCAATATAGCTCTGGACATTCAGGTAAAGTGTTGTGTTACAGTGTGTAGTGAGATGCTCATCGCCAAACAAGAGATTGTTGAGTGTGGCAGCACATGGAAGGTTAGATAGGTGTTGTAGACGTTGATGATTATACCTTGGGCAATGCAGAAGGAAGTGAGTGACTGATTCGATAGACCCGCATGCGCACACGGGAGAATCGATGATATTTTTCCTGTGAAGGTCGTAGCACAAAGAACTACATCCTAGTCGTAGTCGGGTGTGGAGTATCTGATTCCTTCTTGATCCAACATTGTATAACGGGGATTGTCTTTTCCTGTTTTTACTTAACATGTATTTGAAGGTTGCTACTGTATCGGCGTTCCGTGTCTCGTTTGGCAGCGAGTTCCATATTAGAATAGTTGATGGAAGAAATGTAGAAGCATGGGATTGAGTATGTGCAGTTATAGGTTGAACGGCGGGTACGTGTCGAAGGTTATATAATTGGTCAGCTTGTTCTGGAATGAGATTGGAGAGGTAATGGGGACAGCGACCAGTCTTCATTTTGTAGAAGAGGGTGAGCTTGTGATTGCAACGTCGTTTGGCTAGGGTATCCCAGGACAGGTCCGACAGAAGAGTGTTTATGTTGCAGAGTTTAGTAGCTCCAGACACAATTCGCGCTGCCTCGTTCTGTACGGCCTCAATATCGTTTTTCGAATCATTACTGCAGTTGTCCCACACGACGTTACCATATTCTAGAAGAGGTCGAATGTAGGCAAGATACATGCGCTCTAGACAGAAACGGGTAAGAAGGAATTTTAATGATCTGAGAATTCCGATGCGCTGCCAAGACTTGTTAACAAGCTCAGATATATGAGCATTCCACTTGGCATCATCTGAAAAGATTAGACCAAGATGTTTGTGAGTTCTAGTTTGGGTAATGGGAATGCTATTCATGAAGACATCTGGATGGATGGGCTTGTTTCGCTTACGTGAGAAAATCATGGATTCGGTTTTTGCAGGGTTGAATGTAACTAGCCACAATTTGGACCAGGAATGGATACGAGAAAGGTCGGTGTTGAGGACGGCAGCTGCATTGGCTGGATCGTCAACGATGATGTAAAGACTTGTGTCATCGGCGAAAAGACGTATATTGGCATTAATGTCAGCAACGATGTCGTTAATGTAAATGAGGAAGAGTAGTGGACCTAAAATCGATCCCTGTGAAACTCCAGCATTAATAGAAGACCATTGCGAGGATGAATTTGCAATAACAACACGTTGATTTCTTGAAGACAAGTAAGATGCGAACCAGATATATACTCTGTCCACATATACACTTGGAGTTACTCTGTACACAGCCACTTGGAGTTACTCTGTCCACGGACACTTTGAGTTACTCTGTACACGGACACTTGGAGTTACCCTGTCCATGGACACTTTGAGTTACCCTGTCCACATACACTTTGAG